>PVIR01000102.1:248103-277330 GCA_004026965.1 Petromus typicus | reverse complement strand
CATAACAATACTGGGTGTGGAGACTCACACCCAGCAGCAACCAGTACCACATACCACAGTGCCGGGCGTGGTGGCTCACGCCTGTAATCCCAGCACTCGGGAGGCAGAGGCAGGAGGATTGTGATGTGAGTTTGAGGCTGAGCTCAGGGCCAGCCTGAACCACAAAGCGAGACCCTGTCTCAAAAAACCTAAAAAAAGAGGAGGATAATGTTTAACACTGACTTTCAATCCTGAGTGCATGTTAGAATCACCTTAACTGCTTTCCATAATGATGGCTGGGTCCCACCCAGAGCATAAAAATCAGTATGTCAGGATCGGGACATCTGTATTAAAAAAAAAAGCTGTTAAAGATTGATAAGCCGATTTAAACTGTTATTTCTTTTACTAGTGCAAAGTTTGCCTTTTTTGATATAGTTGAGGAGAAACTTCTCTGTACTGACATGGTAAGTGGCTGCCTGCAAATAAATTGACAATATAAAACAAACAGGAGAAAAGGACCATTTAATCAGCTAATTATAGTGACACACTTGGGAGACTGAGGGACTACTGACGGTTCAAAGCTAGCCTAAACGACAGGGAGACCCTTTCTAAAACAAGAAATCACAGCTTTGATAGTTCTTAACAATGTGACTCAAGTCACATTTTGGGGCTTTTATATAAATTTAATGAAGTGGGTACATGGAAGTATTTTAGGAAACATAAATAGGTCCTTAGCACAGTTGAGCCGGAATTTTTTTTTTTTTTTTTTAGTTTTTTGAAACAGGGTCTCGATTTATAGTTCAGGCTGGTCCTGAACTCAGCAATCCTCCTGTTTCTGTCTCCCAAGTGCTGGGATTACAAGCGTGAGTCACCACGCCTGGCATTGTTGTATATGGTTATTGGGGATCCAACTCAGGACCTTCAGCTTGCAAGGCAGGCATCGGAACCACTGAGCTAAATACCCAGCCAACCTATCACACGTTTTTTTTTTTGAGACAGGGTCTCGCTTTGTAGTTCAGGCTCGCCCTGAGCTCAGCCTCAAACTCACATCACAGCAATCCTCCTGCCTCTGCCTTCCGCGTGCTGGGATTACAGGCGTGAGCCACCACGCCCGGCACTGTGGTTTGTGGTACTGATTGCTGCTGGGCGTGGGTCTCCATGCCCAGTATTGTATGTGGTTACCAAAATCCAACCCGGGCCCTTGTGCTTGCAAGACAGGCGCAAGAACCACTGAGCTAAATCCCCAGTCCCCTTATCACAGTTTTTAAGCAAATGGGGTGGACCTTATTTCCCTATAAACAATTTAAAAAATGTGGGTTCGGTATGTAATAAAATAAATATCTGTCTTAGGATAAAGGCACAGACCAGATTCTTTAGCAGTTTATCAGGCTCTAAAGAGAACGAAAGACAAAAGACCTTGTATAAATTCCATTAACACCTAACTAGAAGACTTTATCTTCCAAAACTTTACTTACAATTTAGTATTTAAATTATGTCAGCCCTTATACCAGAAAAATACTAGAAGCTTTCTATAACAATTTGGGTAGGCAAGATGTGACAGGCAAAAATCTACATGGTATGTTTCTGAGAAAGTTTCAATAAGCAGCTTTTAACAGCAAAAGAACAGAGAACTTTATTTCCTACCATCTCAATTATCTTCTCCCTCTTCATGATGCCAGTGTTAACATGTTGTAGTGGGAAGTGTATTGCTTTGAGCCAGAACGATTACTATCTGATTCCACCTTTTCATACACAATACTGGGACAAGAAACCCCACTGAACCTTATTTACCAAACTGTAGGCAACAATAAATGGTTACCAGGAACATAGCTGCATGTGAAGAACCTAAAGGCTGGGCCTGCAGATGTCTAATGGGCTAACTAAAAATGGGATGAAGTTTGGACTGCCTTGAAACTTTGGATCTGATCCCTACTCTGCTCTGCATTTAGGCCTGTGAATCACTTAAAAAATATAAAGTAAAATTTATTAGTCCTAAATTCGCCTGGCCTCTCATGCTTGTTCAAAACAACATAAAGGGCTGGAGATTTAGTTCAGTGGTTCTGGTGCCTGCCTTGCAAGCGCAAGGGCCCAAGTTCTATCCGCGGTAACCACATACAACAATGCTGATAACTCACGCCCACCAGCAATCAGAACCACATACCACAATGCTGGGTGTGGTGGCTCACGCCTGTAATCCCAACACTCAGGAGGCTGAGACAGGATTGCTGAGTTTGACGCTGAGTTCAGGATCAGCCTCAACTACAAGGCGAGACCCTGTCTCAACAAAACAAAACAAAAACATCAAGAGTAACTAAGTTTTCAAGACCTGTGGCGACATCCAATTGCTAGTGTTCACCAGGTCCATTCCACACTTGGGGCAAAGCCTAGGTATCTCCAGTCATTGTCCTTAACGTAGCCACTTTGGAGTCCAGGAAGTGTAAAGCCTTTCAGATAAGCCCAGGATGAACTCACCCATGTGAGAGCTATTACCTATGATGGGAACTGAGGCCCTCCCTACCCCCAATCCCGGCCTCATCTAAAAATGGGAGCCCAATTGCCTCAAAGTGGTAATTACTCAAAGGGCCAGGAATTTAGCTTAGTGGTTTCAGCACCTGCTTCGCAAAGCCCAAGGTCCTGAGTTAAATCCTCAGTACCAAAAAGAAAAAAAAAAGGATAATGGTTCTCTTTCAGCACCTTGCTCAGAACTAGTACTGAGAGTGAGCTATGCAAACCAGAGCTGTTGCTTTCGTTTCTGTTTCCTATAAAACCCTAAGACTACTTTCAGTCCTTTGTAGACAGATCTTGATCCTCTATCTATGTTTCCAGCATGGCCATCCTGCCCTTCACTGCTTCCCCTTTTGCGTTATGGGATGAGTAGCCAAGCCTGGTGTGTTGAAACCCTAGCTAGAGCTACAGTTTTTGCCCTAAAACTCCAACAAGCAGACTAAGAGGAGTAATATCACGCTTAATTCAGGTGCATATTAAAGGTATAGTTCATCCCTCATCATTCTCTTAGTTGCTAAATCTTGTAAGACACTCTTGTTTAATGTCATTTCTTATCACATTGCTCTCTAAATTTCGTAAGGATTTGTTAATTCTCCCCTTCCACATAGTTTTCTACCATAAATCGGACACACCAGTCTCCCATATTCAGCTAGAGCTAATGCTGAATGTAATTGGTTTTCTTCCTTTCCCAAACACTGGTGATTTTGATCTACCCTACACAGATACTTTAAAAATTAACGATTTCTCTTCTTAAAAAATGTAATAACATATTTGTAAATCGTAGAACGAGATCTGCCTTATCTCACGTGCTCGGATGGTGCATACAAACTGATCACATTAAATGTAAGTGCTGCGCAGCACGCAAGTGTCATACAAAAGTTTAACCAAATTCCTCTACTAGCCTTCGGAAAAGAGGTCAAATTATATTTTCCAACGTTACCCTACTAGGAAATGAAGGCTACTAACTGAAAAAGTTTTGGGATGAAGGTCCAGCTCAGCACTACTCCCGCATTATGCTGCTCGCCGCCCGGGTGATCCCGGACACGTGCTCACCGGAGAGGCCCGTTTGTGCCACGTGACACAGCGGTGAGGGCCCCATACTCCCGTTTATGGTGCCTTCAAAGATGCCTGTTTACATAGTCTGCATTGGGGAGAGCTGCTTCCAAATTTGTAGACAAAAAAAAGAGCAGAGAAGAATTCACCTTTAAAGATTTTTCTCTGAAGATCTTTTTCTTTCCTAAAAGGACAACTTTAGTACGACTTTTCCCTCATTAATCGGGCATTTTCTTGAACAGCTCGCTCCGCGGTCTGGGTCTTTCCTGACCGCAGGCTCTGGCAGTCACATCACTGCCCGCCGTAGTGTTCCGGGGGCTGTTCCTGGCTCTCCTAGAGCCCGAGGCCTCGATGTCCTTTCCCCGGTGCGCCTTGTTGTGGGCTCGGCTCCCGACCAGGCGCAATGCTGGCCACCCGGGGGCCGTCTGCTCTGCCCTTCGCGCTCGCTATGGCCCCCTTCCTGGGGTTCTGGGGCGCGTCCCTGCTTTCGCAGCCTCCTCTGCGTCCGATGGCTCCAAAGCCCCGAACACGTCGTTATTCATTCCCCTAACTGTGAAGCCCCAGGGCCCCAGAGCCGATGGCGACGTCGGGGCCGAGCTAACCCGGCCCCTGGACAAGAGTGAGTGAGCAGGAGTGGGGCGGGTGTACGACGTTCTGTCCCCTTCCTCCTGGTGACCGAGGATCCCTCCATCGCTGTCCTCGTGTCTCGCTGTGTCTTTTACTGTGGCTGGTTTGCGATTCTCCTCAACTTTGGGGGCTGTCATAATACTTCCTTAAGATCTCGCCCCAGAATGACCTTTTCGCTTTCATTGCCTTGCTGCTCTGAGCGGTTTAAACCCCCATGTTGGGACAGTTCCCTAGTTTTCTGTGCTTTGACCCTCATCACACTTGTAGTTGCTTGATCGCTGATTGTTTTCATACGCCAGATTCCGTATGAGTTTCAGTAGAAGGTAGTCTACAGGCCAGCGCTGTATCTTTTTGACACATTCACTCAGCCCATCAGTATTGTGTCTGCTACGTGGCAGGCGCACTCTACTAGGCACACACTAGGTATTCTGTATTTATGTGCCCACGTGCTTATTCTGGTGTATTGTAACACGTTTAGTCACATGGCTGTAGACTGACTTACTCAAAAGATGTAGCATATTTGTGAGTCATACAATACTTAACTGAATGGTCTTATTTTGCAGTTTTCTTGACCTCTTCCCATTTCCTAAGTGATACAAGTGAGGACAGTGTTTTCTCTTCTTATGTGCCTAGATTGTGAAAACCAACTTAACTTGTTTGACAAGAGCCTTTGAAAGTGTAAGGAGATGAGCAAATGTAAACTAGTATCACTTGTGCTAAACATAACCTTTTTGAAAAGCGGAATTAAAAGCTGCTGGGTTGTCATCCTGGAATAGAATCTCTGAGTTTGAAATCTGAGAAAGTATGGCCTGAGGGACAGACAATCCGCCCTACCTATATAATTAACTTATAGGAGGATTTAAAAAACAGTGACATATTTCTAGATTATTGTACAACGGAGAGATTCCCCACCCAGGTTCTTTCTCCTTAGATTGTTGATATCTGGTCTGAAATTTTTGGTCAGTGCTTTTCATCCAGAATCAACTCGCTCCGCAAGAATAGTGTTTTTAAGCCTTTTACTTTGTGGCTTTTTCATAAACGGCTGTTACAAATGAAAGATTTAAGTGTTCAAAAGTTCTACAATTGGGCACCCCTCCCCCGTCCCCAGTACTGGTGATAAAACCCAGGGCTTTGTACATGTGAGGTACATATTCTGCCACTGAGCAGCGTTCCCAGCCCACGACTACTTGGAATAGCAGCGTGGCCCTGCTCTTTCTGGGAGTGCTGGCTAAGCTAGAAGCTTCTGGTGATCTTAAGCGAATCAGTAAAGGGAAAGGTTGTGACCTGGCTGTGTGTTCCTTGCAGATACGTCTCCAACACATGGTCTCATTCTGATCATTGGTAATTCGGAACAATAAAATAGAGTGATATTTTTTATGAAAAAAATGTTTTCTGTATACTTATTTGGTAGGTTAAAATTTTTCAGTGCTATGTCCTTTGTTAATATTTGGCAGTTATTTTAAAAATTAATGAATTTTAGGAGCCGGGGATATAGCTCAGTGGTTCCAGCGCCTGTCTTGCAAGCTCAAGGGCCCGGGTTCAATCCCCGGTAACCACATACCTATACTGGGCGTGGAGACTCATGCCCAGCAGCAACCAGTACCACATACCACAGTACCAGGCGTAGTGGCTCACGCCTGTAATACCCAGCACTCGGGAGGCAGAGACAGGAGGATTGCTGTGATGTGAGTTTGAGGCTGAGCTCAGGGCCAGCCTGAACCACAAAGCAAGATCTGTCTCAAAAAACCTTAAAAAAAAAAAAAAATAATGAATTTTATAAATTCTTTTGGATAAAATACTGGTCCAGGGAAATCTTACTTTTTTGTATTATTATTACTTTAAAGTTGGGTCTATGTTCCAGGTTATCCTTGAACTGAGCATGTAGCTCAGACTGGCCACAAACTCACTGAGATCCTAACCCTAAATCCTCTTGCCTCAGCTTCCCCAGAGTGCTAGGATTACTGATGAGTGCCACCACATTTGGAAGTGTAATATTAATCTTTTTAAAACAACTTTGTAATGTGCATACTAAGAAGTTCACTCTTCTGATGTGTAAATCAGTAGGTTTTAGTTTATTTGTAAGGGGGATACCATAATTTTATTTTAGAAATTTTCATCACACCAAAAGAAACTCAGTATCTTTTAGCATTACTTTGTTTCCTTAGTTGCAGTTCCCTCCTTGAACCCTAGGTAGTCACTAATGCATGAACTGTCCCTGTCTATTTTCTTATTTTGTACACTTCATGATACTTTTCGGAGACAAGGTTTCACTATATAGTTCAGGCTGGCCTGAAACTCAATATGTAGCCCAAGCTGTCTTAAATTCTCCTATATATTTTTGGTAGATGTAATGATTAAATTATTCATGACAGGACCATAATTCCTTTGTCTCAGTGCCAGATGGCTTTGAAACATCAGCGGTGCATTCACGACTGTCCCATTGGGTGATGTAGGACAGGCCCCTTAAGTGTTACAAGATGCCCAGTGAAACATTCACGCTTGTACAAACAGTGATTCAAGCTGGCAGGAATGTGTTAAATCAGCAAATTTTGAAATGTCATTATTTAAACCAAATTTCTGTTAGTGGATGGGCTTAATTTCTTTAATGATGATTGAATGTGTTTTTTGGCTGCATTAAAATGTGATTGATAAGTAAGAAACCTGGGCTATTTGGCTTTTTGTATTTCACAAGCAATGACCATATTCTCAATTTTGGCTTCTCAGAAATGCAGTGTGTGTTGCGGGGGATCGAGGAGGGTCAGTAACAAACGTCAGTAACATGTTTGTCTCTGCAGAGTGATAGCAATAGTATTGTAACATATACGCTAGTGCAGTCTTTGGTTGGTTAATTTAAAATATTTCACCTGTAAAGTTGATTCATAGTGACATGTCAACTCAGTCGGCTTCTAATTCAGTCTTTCCTGTAGCTCAGAAATTTCTCTTGAAATGTAGCCATCTGACTCTAGCTTTGGTATTCTGGTTTTGTGAGGCAACCCCTTTTCACAGTGCTCAGTATAGGACATTCTTGTATAAATTCTGCTAGAATCTGCTTCCCTAACCTCCACTGATCTAAGTTACGCAGAGTAAACCGTTCTCCCTAAAATCATCTTCAAAGCAAAAATCATTTAATTTTCCACTAGTCATCTGCATAAAAACATGATGATCTAGTCCTTGCTTACTGGTTTTGTTTCTGGGTGTGCTTTAGCTGGTCACTGTAGAATGGCTGTAAAATACAAAACAGCACATCTAAAAAAAAGCTAGAGAACAGAGGCCAGCTCTGGGCTTGTTGTACCTGTTCATTCCTCTGCGGTGTATCAGGGATATCATATTGTTTTATTATTTTATTATTTTCTAGACACTTCATCTCACATTAATGAACAAAGGGTTGGGGGTGTAACGCAGTGGCACTGCTGCCTGCCTGACAAGCACAAGGTCCTGAGTTCAACCCTAGTCTGCAAAAAAAAAAAAAAACCCCACAAAAAACAGCTCATGTTAATGCACAAAGAAGGATCGACTAAACTTTCAGGTTTTGCAGTATATATTAGATGACATCTTTATTGTGATAAGTTTCATTTGCTTTTTGGACATTTTTCTAAAATAGGAAACATGTTACATTTTTGTATCTTTCTTGTAGATGAAGTAAAGAAGATTTTAGATACATTTTATAAGAGGAAAGAAATTCAGAAACTGGGTGCGGAGTATGGCCTGGATGGTAAGACCAATGAACATCTTTCTAGAATTACTGTATTAACTATTGTTTTCCAGTACCAAGGATAGACCGAGGTTCCTGCGCTTGGGAGGCAGATGTGGCTGAATCACTCAGCTAAATCCCTGGCCCCATGTTGTATTGACTCTTAGAAGTGCAGTTTCATCAGTATCGTGTGGCCCCTGATATGGCCTGGAGATGAGTAGCCAGTTGTGGACTGCAGACAAGTCTCTGCCCTCTGCCTCTTGGCAGGATGCTGGGAAGAGGCACCCATGAGGCAGACTGCGCGGTGAGGGGCTGCATGTTCAGCCTTCGTATGTTGTCCTAAGGGTTTTGTTTTAGCCCCAGTCTCAATAATATTGCTGTCCTGGATTATTACCATGATAATAATAAAAAGACATTGATTTGTTGTGTTGTATGTATGCTTTTACACTGAGAACCAAAAACTGGGCTTTATGTATTTTGCTTTTGTGTTTTCCATAGCTCGTCTCTTCCACCAAGCTTTTATCAGCTTTCGAAATTATATTATGCAGTCTCATTCCCTGGATGTGGACATTCACATTATTTTGAATGATATTTGCTTCAGTGCAGGCAAGTATATAGATACTTTAGAAATTCCTATTGGATGTATTTTCTTTTTCTTATTTCTCCAGCAGGGCTTGGTAAGGTCCTCTGTAAATAATTTACCATTTTCAGGGGAAGCCTTCTAGATCACTTTGCTTTTGCATTGGATTCCTCATGAAGTTAGTAAGTTATGCATATGCCTTAGACAGGGCCTTCCTGGGTGCTGGTAGTGCATGTCTGGAAGCCTAGTACTTGGGAGGCTCAGGTAGGAAGATTCCAAGTTTGAGGGAAGCCTGGGTTATATATTGAAGCCCAGTCGTAAAACACAAACCAACAAATAGATGGGCCCTTGTTCAGTCATCATCTGCTTTTAATGTAGACCAGGTAAAATGAGCTGTCATGTGACAGAATTGGTCCATGGCAGATTCTGTTTTTCTCCCAGGTTTTTTTCTCCCTTTAATTAGAATAAAATTTTTGTTACATGTGAAAAAAGAAGGAACATCATTTTATTCCCGTGGGCAGTTGCGCTTTGGTTACAATTTTTCAATATGTTTGAGTCTTAGAGCTTTACCTGGTGCCAGACACTGAGGGAGACGTGGAAACAGAGCAGAATGGGGTGCACCCCACTCAGGCACTGAGGTGTGGAGGGTTCTTGCTGAGAAATTGGTTCCCTTTCATGTCTGCTTCTCTGTGGCCCTTCACCTGGATGGGGGTGTACCTTAGTGTTAGGGAGTGTGCTTAGTATACACAATAAGGCCCTGGATTTGATCCTCAGCGAAATCTCCAGTAGTTTCAGTTTCATCTCTCTTCAAGTAACTGCAGGCCTTCCCTCAAATGTGTGTGCCCAGATTTATTCTTTAAGAGTGTAACTTTTGCAGAGCGAGTCTTCACAGCCTTGTGCCACAGGGGTAGAGTGCAGTGGGTGGCAGGCAGTTTCTATTTCCTTGAGTTGAGTCTGGATGACATGTAGATGGTGCCTGTTAATGGAGTGTTTTATTTTTCAGCTCATGTGGATGATTTATTTCCATTTTTCTTGAGACATGCTAAACAAATATTTCCTGTGCTGGAATGTAAGGATGATCTACGTAAAATCAGTGATCTAAGAATACCACCTAACTGGTTAGTTCCTTTCTTTGTGATTTGAAAATTTATTTCTAGTTTTGGGAGACTATTATTATATATTTTATTATTTTCCAGATGGCAGATTATAGGGTATCTTGTTACTATCTCATTGCTGAGACAATACCTAATACCTGCAAATAAAGGAGGTAGGGTTTTTATTCTAGATTCTTTTTTTCATTGTCAGCTGGCTCCAGGGCAGGGCAGCGAAGTTGAGGAGACAGAGTTCTGGCCTGGCAGACAGGAAGCATGAGACATCAGGGAGGAGGAAGGATATGTACTTCTAATCAACACTTATAGTGGCCTTCCTCCTCCCAACATCACACCCAACTGTAAACCCACCCCGTAGTGGCCTGCCTCCTCCCAACGTCACACCCAGCTATAAACCCATCAGCAGAGTCCAGTTCCACCTATGAGGCTTTGGTTGGACATCTCCACCGAAGCCATAAAATAACCAATTTGGTTTGTGTTAGTTTTCCTGAAAAAACAAGTAGTTGACTCTGCCTGATTCTGATTAAGTTTGGGTTGAGGTTTTGTTGGGACAGATCTGAAGTAGCCCTTCTTGGGGTTGGTTTTGTCTTTAGGTCTCTCAGCTGAATACCTGGGTGTTAACAAGCTCTCCCTCATGGCTGCTTTCCCCTCACACATACTCAGCCCGCCCTTGGTCAAGGGAACCCACACAGGGAACCCACACAGACTTCAGAGCTCCCCTTTCCTGTACCCATTTTGCTTTTGCACACTCTGTCTTTCTAATTCCAGCCACTTCTCTGAGCTCAATCTCTGCTGTTCTGTTCAATGGACTGTCGCGCTTGGCTTCCATTCCACTTCCTGTTCCCTGCTGGAGCAAGTAGTCTCATCTCCATTGTTCCCTTCTTTCAGGCTGACAGCCCCACACTGCCTGTTGACCATGGCCCCAAAGAATTGCTGCATGTGTCCTGCTCAGATTTGTACTTGCTTATTGGAGAAGGGCAAGTCTGCTCCTTACCAGTTCCATCATGGCTAGGAGCAGAAGACTCAGCTACACTCATATATTGAAATTCAGAGGCCTGCAGTATTTGTTTTTAAGTTTATATGCTTAGAGCTGTGAGAATGATATAAACAGGTCTGTGGGACTTAACAGCAATTTAAATGTGTTTTTAGCAATTCCTAAAAATAGATTGTACAGTGGGGGAATTATCCAAGAAATCAGTTTACATTTTGGATTTTTCTGCCTTCTAGTTAGTTAATATCCATGGAAATCACTAATTATTTTAATGTGGATGTGAAACTAGATGTTTAGTTTTTCAAAGACTATTGTGTGGATATTAAGAGGGTATGTAACTTGGGCCTACCATGATATCTTTGGCAGGGTAGATTTTGAGGTTAATGGAACTATTTACCATTGGTGTTTTAGGTACCCAGAAGCCAGAGCTGTACAGCGGAAGATTATATTTCATGCAGGCCCCACAAACAGTGGAAAGACTTATCATGCTATCCAGAAGTACTTCTCAGCGAAATCTGGAGTGTACTGTGGTCCTTTAAAATTACTGGCACATGAGATCTTTGAAAAGAGTAATGCTGCTGTTAGTATTTTACCAAGTTCGTCTTCTTTTTTTCCCTTTTTTTTTTGAGAATGAAGGTAGAAAAGACATAATAATTTGTTGTTAACAAAACATTATCTTATTTCTATGCATCTAAGAAACTAACTTGTAAGAGGTACCACTATTACATGTACAGTTAAGAAAATGATGCTGCCAACTGAGCTTTGAGAAGCCATCAGTGCTTAAGATGTATCCTGATTTGATTTCATGTATACATTACAGTAGAATATTTTATTTATGTAAAGAAATACAGAGAATAGCATACAAAATAGCTTTAGATCATTAGGCCAACTTCATTAGGCCCTAGCTTGCTTCATTTGTTTTGTGTGTGGAGGGGAATGTAACTGGGAATTGAGCCTAAGGAACACTGAGCTATAGCTTCAGCTCATTTTGAAAATTTTATTTTATTATTGTTATATTTATTAGTGTTTTTGTTTTGTTTTGTTTTGTTTTATTTTTGAGACAAAGCCTCACTTTGTACTTCAGGCTGGTCCTAAACTCATCCTTGAACTCAGCAATCCTCCTGTCTCTTCCTCCCGAGTGCTGGGATTACAGGCATGAGCCACCACACCTGGTACTGTTGTAGGTGGTACTGATTGCTGGTGGGTATGAGTCACCACGCCCTGCATTGTTATATGGGATTACCAGGGATCGAACTCCAGATCTTATGCTTGCAAGGCAGGCACAGAGCCACTGAGCTAAAACCTCGGCTCCAAAAATTTTATTTTGAGATTGAGACTAAGTTGCCTAGGATAATCTTGAACTTGAGATTCTCCTGCCTCAGCTATCTGAGTGCTAGATTTGCAGACATACATCACCATGCTGTGCTCAGGACTTTTTTTTTTCAAACATAACCATGAGTTATTTATCTGAAACTTGAAATATTTACTTGAGATGGGGTATTGCTGTGTTGCTCAGTCTGGCCTCAAATTTACAGCTCTCCTACCTCATTCTCTTGAGTAATCCCATGCCTGGGATTACAGGCATGTACCACTACACCCAGTGCCTAAAGCAGGTTATTTACTATTGCTACAGTACTATTAGTTAATACACAGTACATATTCAATTTTTTTTTTTTTTTTTTTGGAGACAGGGTTTTGCTTTGTAGTTTAGGCTGGTCCTGAACTCAGCAGTCTTCCTGCCTCTGTCTTCCAAGTGTTGGGATTACAGGTGTGAGCCACCATGCCGAGCACTGTGATATGTGGTACTGATTGCTGGTGGATGTCAGTCTCCATGGCTGGCCTTGTTGTATGTGGTTACCAGGCATTGAACCGAGGCCTTTGTACTTGCCAGGCAGGTGTGGGAACCACTGAGCTACATCCCTGGCCCTGCATATTCAAATTTGTCAGTTGTCTAGTGACAATATACTATTCCTATGATCCTCCAGGATCCTATGCAAGGTCTTACATTGTATTTGTCATTTCTGTAGTTCCCATTGATCAGGAATAATTCTCTAGTCTTCCCTTGTCTTTTATAACTTCTGCATTCTGAAAAACTACATGTCACTTGTGTTGTAAACTGCTCAGTGATGTGACTGAGGTTCCTTCGTGATTAGATGCAGTCCTGTTGAATGTCACTGTTCCACTGTGCCTGAAGTCTCCCAGATTTAACACCAAAAGTGCTTAATTCCAGGGAACCCCTTGGTCTTCAAACCGGGGTGGTTGATCACCCTGATGTATGCTAGCAGTGACAGTGGTCCTTCTCAGGGAATGAATTATATTAAGAGGGATTTACATTCTTAAATTTCACTTAATAGTGTTCTTCTTGAGTATAGAAACAGTTTGTGTTCATTTTAATGACTCTCATAGCATAGCTAGTTTAAAAGTGAAATCATCACATTTTACACTTCTGTTACCTGAGGACTTAGCTGATTTAATGTTATTTTTGTTTACCTATGTTATGTAAAAGGATAGCTCTTCATTTTTTTTCTTATAAAATGGAAAAAATTGAAAATGTTTTATTTCTGCTGTTAAATACATGTGATAAAAATGGAGAGAATACAGTATTAAAATACAAAATTTATTGTTGCTATAAATTTGCTTTCTCTCTCTTTTTTTTATTTTTTGAGGTAAGGCTTTGCTATGTAGTCCAGGATAGCCTGGGACTGTCTGTAGAGCACAGCCCAGGTTGATCCTGAATTCATCTGTTGTTTTCAAGATATAAATAAGTTTAATTTCTTTTTATTATTCCAGGGTGTGCCGTGTGACCTGGTGACAGGTGAAGAACGTGTGATAGTTGAGTCCGATGGGAAACAGGCCACCCATGTTTCATGTACTGTTGAGATGTGCAGTGTTACGACTCCTTGTATGTAAATGCCATTTAAGTACTATGATTTGGTAGTTTTTATTTTATAATACACTTGACATATTTCATGTTTTTTATTGTGAAAAAGTATTAAAAATCTAGAATAAAGGGCCAGTGATTTAGCTCAGTGGTTCCTGCACCTATCTTGCAAACTCAAGGGCTGGGGTTGGATCCTCAGTAACCACAGAAAACAAACAATGCCCGGTGTGGTGACTCATGCCCACCAGCGATTAGTACTACTTACCGTAGTGCCTGGTGTGGTGGTTCACACCTGTAATCCCAGGCCTCAGGAGGCAGAGGCAGGAGGACTGCTGTGAGTTCCAAGTTCACCTGGGCTACATATTGAGCTCAGGGCCAGCTGAACTACAAAGTGAGTCCGTGTCTCAAAAAAAAAAAAAAAAAATCTAGAATAAAAATAGTATAATGAATAGTACTTGCTATTAGTAAACATTGTGTCATGCTTCTTTTCTCTTGTTTTTTGAGACCTGGTCTCACTGTGTAGTTCAGGCTGGCTTTGAACTCAGTGGTAGAGTCTGCCTAATATACACAAGTCTCTGGATTTGATCCCCAGCACTAAAAGTTCATAATTTCATTTGTAGGCTAGCCTCGAACTTGTTGGGATCCCCCTGCCTCGGCCTCCTGAATGCTAGGAGTACAGGCCTGCACCATCATGCCTGGTTTTCCCTTTTATCTCTTTTGTAGTATTGGAACTTGAATCCAGAGAGCACTGACTTACATCCCCTTTCTTTTATATTTTACTTTGAGAATGTCTTGCTAAGCCCAGGTTGGTCTTCAGCTTTTGCTCCTTCTATCCTTACCTCTTGCATAGCTGGGATTGCAGGCATGTGCCACTGTTCTAGGCTCATGCTTGCACCTTAGTATTTATTCCCTTTTTCTTTGAAGAGAGCTGAAATGTTAATAAGTATAGAGTCAGGCTTCTTTATTGCATTCCATACATTTCCTCTCCACTCTTTGGATCTAACTGCTGTCAAGTATTTGCTGTGTATCTTTTTCTGGCAGTTTTTGTATCAGTGACATGTGTTACCTACTATAGGTTATTATGGTTTAAAACATTTACATGATGATCATACTGTTCTGAAGCTTTTTTATTTCACATGTTTTTAAATCTAGTTTTGTTGAGATATCTCTACATATATATTTAAGTTTTCTTAATAAAAATTATTTAGGTTTAAATTTTTTCCTCTATTAAAGACAGTGTTGAATGAACTTTTTATGAATTTCTTTCTTTTCATTAAATTTTTTTTTTTTTAGCTTTTAAGACAAGGTCTCACTTTGTAGTTCAGGCTGGCCTTGAACTCTGTGTGTGTGTGTATGTGTATGTGTGTGTGTGTGTGTGTGTGCGCGCGCGCGCGTGTGTGCGCAAAGAGAATATTGTATGTTTTCTGTCAAAATCAAGTGTTATTTTGTAGGCCTTTTTATATATTTTTATATATTTTGTTGTATTATGTGTACACGATAGTGCTATGTGTCTTATATGCATATTAAACAAAATAGGGGCTATACATAAATTTATTAATTAGGAACTCACATCTTTTAAAAAATAAACTTTCTGAGTAATTGCATAGTTGTTAAAAAATCAGTGTTTGGGAAAAGAGGAGCCCAGTGGTGGAGCCTGTACCTAGCATATATGAGGTCCTGGGTTTGATCCCCAACAGCATGGGAAAAAAATTGTAAAAATTTAAATAGCATACCTTTACAAATGAAAATGTCATCCTGTGCTCCCTTTTTCCTACTCCTGTTTGTGTATATTCAGATGTGATAAGTAATTGTTTTCCAACACACATATTTTGTACTGGTGCATATTATTTAAGTCTTTTGTAATGTAATTTTTTTGTGTGTGTGTACTGGGGATTGAACTCAGGACCATGTGCTTGCCAGGCAGGTATAGTGCTGCTGAGCTACATCCCTGGCCCATTACAGTGGTTTTTCACTGTAAAAAATTTTTTTTCTGGTACTAGGGGTTGAATTTATGACCTTGTACTTGCAGAACAGACACTGGAACTACTGAGTTAGATCTCCAGCCTTCACTCTAAAATTTTATTAATGTTATCAATTTCTTTTCAGGGGTGAAAATTAAACAAATTTACAGAGAATAAAATAACATATGGAAATGGATAAAGGAGACACTAAATTGTGCCGACGTGATAGGCTTAAATCCCCAAGAGTGAGCATGGTGGGGCCTCAGGATCACATTTCCCACATCACTTTCTGCTTCTGAGTGCAGCCTGGTTTTGTGTTGCACAGAAGCTTCACTAGGAAACAAAGGCCACTGTACTCCTTGTTCTCCAGCCATAGAGAACTTGAAAACTTGCCTTCTTTGTTCCTGTGTGGATGTGGTAGTTTTTACCAGACAGTTTCCCAGGTTGTCTCTGACACTGCAGAACACAGGATAAACCTCTCAATTTGAGAGGCAGTGCAGTGGCTGGGGAAGAGCGTGGTTTGGAGCCGGACTGCCTGGGCTGGAGTTGTACCCTGACATTGACCGTCTAACTTGGGGCAAAATTACTTAGCTTTGCTAAGCCACAGTTTACTCTTCTGTCAAATGGATAGAATGATAATACTTAACCTCATAAGTTTTTGTGAAGATTAAATGAGGTACGGTCTTACAGTATGTAAACAGCCTATTGGAAGAGAAGCACCCAGTAAGTGTTAGTGATGCTGGTGCTGGTGATGGTGAAAGCTTGACTCTTGATGTTGAAGTTTGTTAATAATACTATTTAAGTAGTATTAAATAGTGATGATATTGCTCATAATGATTTTTTATTTTAAGATGAAGTGGCTGTAATTGATGAAATTCAGATGATTAGAGATCCAGCCAGAGGATGGGCCTGGACCAGAGCACTTTTAGGTTAGTTGTCTTAAAGCTGTTAAACTTGGGCTTTATGATATCTGCACTGAGATTTATTTGTATTTGACGTTGCTGAGTAGTCCACTAGATTCTCTTTTTCTGACAAAAGTCAGTGAAGTCTGAGTTGTTATTATTTTGGTTTTCGTAGTGCTGGGGATTGAACTCAGGGCCTTAGGTGTGCTAGGCAAGCACTGTACCATTGCACTACATCTGTAGCCTTTTTCCTTTTTTTTTTGAGATAAGCCTGGCTAAGTTGCCCGGGCTGGCTTTGAACTTGTGATTCTCCTTCCTAAGCTCCTAGAATAGCTAGAATTACATGTGTGTCCTACCATGCCCAATAAAATTTTAATTTTTGAATGCTTTTAATAATGGAAAATTTACTTTTCTAATTATAAAGTTAACCCAACCATGTAATTAAAGTTAAAATATTCAAGTCTTTGGGCTAAGAAACTAGTTCTGTTGTGCAACTCTGGATTCTATCCCAGTGATGCAAAAAAAAGGTTCACATCTTAACAAATTATGCAATCATTACTAATGTTTTGGTATGTTTCCTGAGAGTCTTTTCTTTTTATACATTTGGTACTTTGAGAACATAAAATTTTGTATCTTGCTGTTTTCAGCACTTTGATTTCAGACATTATTTCATACACATTAATGTACTATGTATTCTCTATTGAAGAACAGTATCATAATTTGTTCCACAGAGTAGAATTTTTCCTCCTCTTTTAATAGTACTGCAGCAAAGCGTTGCCTTCTGTTGGAGTGCAGTGTGGGCTACATAGTGAGGTCAAGGACAGCTTAAACTGCAAAGTGAGACCCTGCCTCAAAAAACCGAAAGAGGGCCGGGGAGTTAGCTCAGTGGTTCTGGCACCTGTCTTGCAAGCGCAAGGGCCCGGGTTCAATCCCCTGTAACCACATACAATACTGGGCGTGGAGACTCACCCCAGCAGCAATCAGTACCACGTACCACAGTGCCGGGTTTGGTGGCTCATGCCTGTAATCCCAGCACTCGGGAGGCAGAGGCAGGAGGATTGCTGTGATGTGAGTTTGAGGCTGAGCTCAGGGCCAGCCTAAACTACAAAGCGAGACCCTGTCTCAAAAAAAAAAAAAAAAAAAAAAAATTGGTAGAGTTGTAAAAGAAAAAGCAAACAAAAATAAGATATTTTTACTATATAAGGATTACATATTTAGTTATAAACTTTAAAGTGAAAAAAATCCAAATTATACTTTTATAGGACTCTGTGCTGAAGAAATCCATTTGTGTGGAGAATCTGCTGCCATCGACCTGGTTACTGAGCTTATGTGCACAACTGGCGAGGAAGTAGAGGTACTAGATTATATGTTTCATTCTCAGGGGGCAGAGCAAAAGTCTCAGAGGACCTGTGCAGTGGCTTCATAGGCCCGGGATAGAGGAAAAATTAGAAATTAGCTAAAAGAAATGTCGTTTTCTTGAGTTAACCAACTTGTACATATTTGCGGTTGAACCTCAGGATGTGAAGTTCCGACAGTAGCAATCACACCTAACTCTTTCAGGAGTGTAGGAGATTCTTCAACTTTACAAAATCTTTTGTGGCTTGAGCAGATAGGTTTAGAATTGAATAAGGATTGTTGAATTTGAGCCCTACGACAAGTTTCTGGTTTTTAAGCTTTATGTGTCGTATATGCAGCATTTGTTGTTCATTTGATTGTCAGTTTGTCTAGAGTACACTTTTCCTTTAAATTTTGTTTTTTTCTTGATTAGAGTTCTACAATAAGATAAGGAAATATTTTTAAACTTCCCAGGTTTTAGTTTAATGCTCGATCTTCAGGGAGAGATAGTGAAAAGTACTGGAAGGAATACTCGATTTCATTCTGACCTTGCTGTTTCTTAGCTTTGCACTGTGAGACAAATTTTAGAAACCTAGAACTAGAAAAAGCTTATGACCTGATCTTTCATTGGATTTTGTTTTAGTTTTGTGTAAAATGGAAATGACAGGAAATAACTCCTCAAGTTACCACATTGTCATGAAATTAATTTATGTAAAAGTACTTTGAAAATGTATAAAACATTGTAAAAGAGTTTATTATCTTAGAAATGCCAGTAAGAACTTATGGTAACACTTGTAAAAATAAATTGAATTGCATGATAGATATTGTGAAATAGGAAGAGAATATTCAAAAGGGAAAGGGAAAAGGAGGATAGAGATAAGTAAAGAAGGGAAAGAAAAAATTTGATGGAAAAAAAAGGAAACAAAGCTTATGTATATAGAGAGTGAGGGATTGTAGAGAAGGCAAGGGAATGGGAAAAAATGAGAATTAAGATGTGTCATGTACTGGTACAAATTCTTCATGTTGATTATGATTATAATGTATATATAAAATATACCAATAAAATCAATTAAAAAATAAATTTTTTGTTCCCTTGGAAAATGATGTTACATATCAGTTGTTACCTACTGTTGTGCTTCTGTTTGCTTACTAGTCACATGAAGTTGACCTGGAGATATTTTAGCATTTCACATCTGTCTTGCAGGTCCGAAACTATGAGAGGCTCACCCCCATTTCTGTGCTGGATCATGCACTAGAATCTTTAGATAACCTTCGGCCTGGGGATTGCATTGTCTGTTTTAGCAAGAATGATATTTATTCTGTGAGTCGACAGATTGAAATTCAAGGATTGGAATCAGCTGTTATATATGGGAGTCTCCCACCTGGTAATTACTGTCTTTCTTTGTGACTGGATAGGAAACCTTTAGTTATAGGCCACATAATGTGTGTTTTAGGTCAGTGAATGTCTCATTTTACCTGGTGGAAATAGTTTTTTTCCTTATTTATATGCCTTAAAATTAGCTATTATTAAACTATATTTTAAATATTGAGTTTTGATTTTCTTAGGAAATGCCAAGTAAAATGTGGCCTGGTGATGTCCTTCAGATTGTCCTGAAATCTATAGTAATTGCTGTGGGAAATGGTAAGGGTAGTGTAAGTGGGGACTAGGTTGCTGTATGAGGGACTACTTAAAGGAGTGGAAGGAAAGGACAAGGGACTCTTTGAGAATTTCAGGAAATAAAATTTGAAAAAAATAAAAGTTTCATCCATAAAAATGAAAAGATCAAGGTGTGAGGATATCTAACATGTACTTAGCTTGTTATAATAAAAATAGCACTTGTTTAATATAAACTGTTCTATTTTAGGGACCAAACTTGCTCAGGCAAAAAAGTTTAATGATCCCAGTGACCCTTGTAAAATCCTGGTTGCTACTGATGCAATTGGCATGGGACTGAATTTGTAAGTAATCTGTTTTTAATAAATGTGGCTAGTTAGGCTGGTCTTGAACTTGTGGTGATCCTTCTGCTTCAGATTTCCAAGTGCTGGGATTACAAGTGTGTGCCACCATGCCCAGCTGTTACTCAGTTTTCTAACTGGCTTTAATTACCAAACACTTTAAGAGAATGAGTGTGATAGTTTAGATTCGATCTTTCTCTTTATACCTGTTAAGGAATGAAAAGAAAATATCATATAACACAAAGATTTTAGAATGTTGCCCTCTGTTATTGCTAAGCAAGTTAAGGTGAAGTATTCTGTTCTAAGTAATGAAGGCAGCCATACCTTTATGAATCAAAAAACCTATTTTTTTTTAATGGTATGTGGTATGGAACTCAGGACATTGCATGCCACTGAACTATATCCCAGGCCCTAAAGAACTACTCTGATAGCAGCTTTTTAGTTACTGCGTAGTCCAGATTGACCGCAAATTTCTGAGTTCGTGTAAGCCTCCTGCCTCAGCCTCCCGTATAGCTAGGACTACAGGGATGCACCACTGAGTTTAGGGGAGCTAACTTTAAAGCATAATCCCAGCACTCGGGAAGCGGGGGCAGGAAAATTGTTGAGTTCAAGGCTTGCCTGAGCTACATAGTGAGTTCAAGGCCAGCCTGAACTACAAAGCAAGACTTTGTCTTAAAAACAAACAAACACATGCCGGGGCGTGGTGGCTCACGCCTGTAATCCCAGCACTCGGGAGGCAGAGGCAGGAGAATTGTGATGTGAGTTTGAGGCTGAGCTCAGGGCCAGCCTGAACCACAAAAGCGAGACTCTGTCTCAAAAAAACCTGAAAAAAAAAAAAAAAAAACCAAACAAACACGAATGTTAGGACATTTTCTGGGGGTCATTGATAAAAAGAGCCATTGTCTAGCTTTAAGAAGATATAATTTATGTACCATACATTTCACCTATATTAAGTGTGTAGTTAGAAGATTTATAGTAAATTTACACAATTGTGAAAACATACTACTTGAAGGGCAGAACAAGAATTACCCAAAAAAGTCTTTTTATTTTTTTAAATGGCTGCAAGATAGCAAATTAGTACTTCTGTGATGACCCAAATGACAGAGGATTGTTTATATAGTCTGTAGGATCACTTTCATTTCTGTTTCAGGAGCATAAGGAGAATTATTTTTTACTCCCTTTTAAAACCCACTATAAATGAACAGGGAGAGAAAGAGATAGAACCAATCACCACCTCACAAGCCCTGCAGATTGCCGGCCGAGCGGGCAGATTCAGTTCACAGTTTAAAGAAGGAGAAGTTACAACAATGAATCGTGAAGACCTTGGTTTATTAAAGGAAATTTTGAATAAGCCTGTAGATCCCATAAAGGTAAAGTGTAAGTCGATTACTACTTCTTTGTGGAAGACAGAGATTCCCTCCCACCCACTGTCCAGATTCTTGCTCCAGATACTTGGAAACAGAACGAACATAAGAAAATTGTGTGCTATGAAAACCATCTGAAGAGAGCCCTCTGCTGTTGTTTGGGAAAGGCAGGGAGACACTGGTGTGAGCACGAACGGTGTGCGTGTGCAAGAGCTAGAGTGAGCACATCTCATTGACCTGATTTTCCTTTAATTCTTGCTCATGGTGTAACAAGTGGACATAGAGGGACACAGTTGCTTCAAGTGGGCACATAGCTTCAAGATGTGATTGGAAAGTACAGTGAATATTTAAATTTATAAAAACCTATTACATAGGGAAGCACACCTATAATCTCAGGATTTAGGCTGAGGCAGGAGAACTGCTGTGAGTTCAAGGTTGCCTGGACTTCACAGTGAGTTCAAGACCAACCTGAAATGCGTAGTGAGATACCCTGTCTCAACAACAACAACAACAACAAAATCGCCATAAAAGACATATTACCACCTACCTCTTTAAAATACTCCTCCTCATCTGACACAACTCATCATTCTTGCCACTTTATAAAGCTGTTCAGAGTCCTTTTTCATGTGTACTTTTTTGTTTGTTATTTGAGACAAGGTCTCATTGTGTTGTTCAGATTGGCCTTGAACCCACTGTATAGCTCTGGGTGGCTTTGAACTTACATTGATCTCCTACTTCAGTCTCCTGAGTGCTGGGACTGCAGGTATGTGCCACCACACCTGGCTCGTGTACATCTTTAGTTGTATTATTGTGGCTGCTTTGATGTCCTGAATAGATTTGAAACATTTATACCTATCATAGTGACTCTGACTTTGGGGATGAGTCAAAGGTCAGCATGATGCTACCAGGTGAGCTAAATAAGGTGGATGAGAGGGATTAATGACAATATGTCTTTTATTATAAATTTTTAAAGTTAAGCAAGATGGGAGAACACTGATTTTTCTATTTGACAGAAATTACTGGCAAAAAAAGAAATTGCTGTGAATTGTTCGAGGTGTGACTAAAATCTGCAGTGAATATTTGAATTTAAAAATTTATTACAGTAAATGACACTTATTATTAAACCCCCTTGAAACCCTCTCCTCACTTCAAACACACTTCTCCTGTTATTCTTTTTTTGTTGGAGACAGGGTTTTGCTTTGTTGCTCAGACTGGCCCCGAACTCACTGTGTAGCACAGGCCAGCCTCAAACTCACAGCTTGCAAGGTAGGCGCAGTGCCACTAAATCCCTGGCCCAATAACAGATTTTAGAAATATGATTAAAGTATAAGCAAAAGATTTTATTCGCTGACCATAATCTGTATTTTTTACATCATCTCACCCATTTTTCCAGTAAATGGTAAAATGATACCCTTTTCTCTTCAAATTCATGGCAGTAACTCATTTGAACAAATATTAGTGTGAATGTAGTTTATTTGACATAACTTAAGAAACTATATCCTTAAACATAAAAGACAAAAATAGCTCATGCTTGTCTTCTCTTTTAATTTTACTAAAGGCAGCCGGTCTTCATCCCACTGCTGAGCAGATTGAAATGTTTGCCTACCATCTCCCAGATACAACACTTTCTAATCTCATTGTAAGTGGATCTTTAGATCTTTTAGATCTCTTTGAAGAATGTCAGTGTGGTAGACAATTACCGGTTCACCTCCCAGGCATGACAGGATAGCCTGCCTTTGTGAAGTTTCTGTATGTAAAATTTTATCTTGTCGGTGAAATTTTTCTTTCAATCTTTTCGGAGTTTTGTCCAGAGAGCTTTTCTCTCCAGTATCTCAGGGTGGGGAAGAAAGCTGTGGGGAAAATCTGAGCTTCAGGAGGCAGTGAGTGAATCGGCCCTTCTGGAAGACTGTACGGGTCAACGAGATAGTCTCGTAGGGCTCGAGTGCTCTGTTCAGTAACTTCACATCCCCTTTTCTCCCAGGATATCTTTGTAGACTTTTCACAAGTTGACGGGCACTATTTTGTGTGCAATCTGGATGATTTTAAATTTTCTGCAGAGTTGATCCAGCATATTCCGTTAAGCCTGCGTGTGAGGTATGTGTTTTGCACAGCCCCAATCAACAAAAAGCAGCCTTTTGTCTGCTCGTCACTGTTACAGGTGAGCCTTTTTCTTTGTGCTATTCTGAGTTGTTTCAGATTAATATCGTCTTCTCAAGTAATATTTTGTTATTCAAAATAAAACATTTAGGAGAATGTCCTGTATTGAGACTATAAAATCTTGAATATTTTTTCTTATAGATAATTTGAGAAGAGATAGGAAACCTGATAATTAAATATACAACCTTTGCCATAAATTTGAGCTTATATGGTAGACACTGTGAGAAACAAGCTAAAAATAAATAAATTATTTCAAAGGGGAGCATTTTGCCTGATGATAGATTGTTTTTTGGTACTGGAGACTATCAGGTGCTCTGCTGCTGAACTAAACCCTCGGCTGTTTTTTAAATTTTGATTTGAAACAACGTCTTGGTAAGTTGCCCGAGCTGACATTGAACTTGGCAGTCATCCTACTTCATCTTCCCGAGTACCCATGATTACAGGCATTGCTACCAAACTTGACTGATACACTTTTACCGTGTTTGTGTTGGATTCTAATATCTGGAAGGGGACCCAGGATTTAGCTCAGCAGCACTGTGCCTTCCTGGCAAGTGCAGGGTCCTGAGTTCAATCCCTGGTACTGCCCCCTCAAAAAAAATATTTGGAAAAGCCTAGGATTAGGGCTGAATAGTGGCGACAACATTTGTTTTGCTTAACTATAAGGCATGGGTCCAGGGGCGGCTGTTTTGTGAGTATGATGTCAGCCACCTTTCTTTTAACCCATCTGTGTAGGGACGTATGTTTCTGATTTCCAAGGTCACAGGATGCTGGAGCATGGGGCCCAGTGGAAACTGGACTGAGCTGAGCCAGTCTCTCACATGCCCACTTGCCTCTGCCTGCCAGGCTTTCTCTACCCCACTAAATCCAACTGTTCCCTGAAAAGTCACGGGAGGCTATTCCTGTGTAGGCCTCAGCACTCTGGATACTAGCTCCATTCTAATCAAATGTATTTCAAAATTTATTTTTAAAAATTTAAAAGCAATCTATAATGCACGAATGTGTTCTCTTTGTACAAAATTAAAACATTACAGGTTAAGTTTGGCTACCAGCTCCCAATATCAATCCTTTAAAATAATTGCTATTAGTAGTTAATGTGTATCCTTTTAGACCTTTTCTGCTACATGTAGAAAGTATAGTTTTGTAAAGGTGTTTTTTCCCCCCATAAATGTTATCATAATGAATTATTCTGCAGTTTGCTTCTTTTCTTTTTCTCTACTGTGTGTCTAAGAGATCCTCCTTGTTCAGGTATTTACGTAGAAAGTATTTGTTGGAGTTTTAAGAATACTTGAGAACTCATGCTTGACAGTCTTGCATAGGTAAACGTGGTCACATTTTCATCCTTCGTGGCTGCTTTCTTGGCAGTTATTAAATGTAGCAGAAGCACCAGGCTAAACTTAATAAAAATACGCCATTCTTTCTGGACAGGTAGCTCAGTGGTAGGATGCTCGCCCAGCATGTGTGAGGCTGTGTTTATAAACAACTAGTGTTCTTCAGCTACAGTTGGTCTAAAATGGCCCTGCCTCTCTGTTGTGTTGGCCTTGTTTTCGTTAAGCATTCAGTGATAATTTTCCTTAATTAGGAAATAAAACATTTGAAATCAGCTTTTTCTTGAACCTAAAAGTCTTCTTGTTTGAGGGACCACATGCAGTTGTATTCCTGTCCTCCATAGCTTAAGTGATGTGTGAGAAAGCCTCCTGTCTTCTGCAGTGCAGCATCATTTCCACAGCACTCCCTCAGCTGTGTGTTGTGGTTCTGGATGGGGGTGGAAGTCTTGTGTTATCGATGAAGACTCATAAGCATATAATAGTGGTCTGCCCGAGGCCACAGAGCAACTAGGAGAGAGAGTCAAGATCGACTTATGGTTAACTTTGTACTAGTTCATTTCAGTTTCTTTTTATTGAGGGAAAACACTGAATAATCAGGGAAGCTCATCTCTGAGGTTCTAGAACTATGCAATGATAGTCCTGTGACAGGTAGAGTGGCAAGTCTTCATGATCTACCTGTCCGTAGGTCAGTGACAAATAATGAAAAATATCAAAAGACTCAGCTTCTGGAAAATCAGTTTATATTCAACCTCTGAGGCACATACTATTGCCTTAGCTTTGGGAAAACAAGGAAGTCATCTTTTAAAAAAAAAAAAAAAGCACAACTAAAAATATCCTCTTAAGGAATTAAATGTTTTAAAAATAGAGGAAAGTAGGCTGGGGATTTAGCTTAGTGGTTCTGGTGCCTGCCTTGCAAGTGCAAGGTCCTGGGTTCATCCAGTAACCACATACAACAATGCTGGGCGTGGAGACTCATGCCCAGCAGCATTCAGAACCACATACCACAGTGCCAGGCGTGGTGGCTCATGCCTGTAATCCCAGCACACACGGGAGGTAGAGGCAGGGGGTTGCTGTGAGTTCGGGGCTGAGCTCCGGGCCAGCCTGAGCTACAAAACTGAAACCCTGTCTCAAAAAAAAAAACATAGAGGAAAGTATCACGGAGGAAAGAAACCAGGCTGTTGAAAAATAACCACAACTAATATTTTGTTGTGCTTTTTTTCTTCCTAGTCACAGACTTATGGGAATTCTGATTATCTTTTGAAGCTCCTCTCTGCTTTTTCCTTCAGTTTGCCAGGCAGTATAGCAGGAATGAGCCCTTGACCTTTGCGTGGTTGCGCCGATACATCAAATGGCCTTTATCTCCACCTAAGAATATTAAGGACCTCATGGATCTTGAAGCTGTCCACGATGTCTTGGATCTTTATTTGTGGCTAAGGTACCAACCTTTCTCTTTTATGTGCTCCATTTTCCTAATAGGGCAAACCAAAGGTTGTATGGGTGTTTGGGGGTTTCCCCCCTCTCTTAAACTAAAATGTATTTGCAAGGTACTCTGTGCTTAGTTTTCATAAAAGCTCTAAACCCTGGCTTATTCCCATTCCTATAGAGATTCAGGGAGTTCTTGTAATTTTCATTAAAACAACCAAGCGAGGCAGTCCATGAAACCCTTTACTCAGAGGGGACCTCGGCTGAAAGCTTTGGTGTCACCTGGGAGCTTTTTAGAAATAAAAATCTCAGGCCCATCCCATGCTTACAGGGTTTGGCGTCATATATAGTCAGTCACTCGTGTAACGTTAGAGAAGCCTTGCTTATGTCTGCCTGGGAGAGCGTCACTATCCCTTTAGGTAGACTTCTGACCTCAGCCCCAATGACATGCTCCTCAGATATGTTGGGGCAGAAATAAAGGTTGGACAAGGTCACTGAACACAGCTTGCAGAAGGGGGGCTTGGAGTTAGCCGGTGAGAAGATGACGGCATGTCGCTGAGATTAGTCCAGAGCTGTTCAACGTGTTGTGTCCTTTTCCCAGCTACCGGTTCATGGATATGTTTCCTGATGCCATCCTTATTCGAGACCTTCAGAAGACGCTGGATGGTATTATCCTAGACGGGGTACACAACATCACCAAACTGATTAAAATTTCGGAGTCACATAAGCTTTTGAATCTGGAGGGCTTGTCAGCAGGGAGCCAGGCCCTTTTGTCAGGAGTCTCAAAGGGCCAAACTAGAAGGACTCGAATCACCAAGGCTGCAGGGAGCAAAACTGCTGAGCCAGCCAGCTCTGGCGCTGGGAAGACAACCCTCGCTTCCAGGTTGGTGCAGCAAGGACTCCTCACTCCAGACTTGCTGAGGCAGCTCGAGAAGGAATGGTTGTCACAGCAGACGGAAGAGAGCAAAGAAAGAATGGGGTCTGGGACTCCGAAAGGCTCAAGAAGAAAGAAGAAGGAGCCAGACTCCGATTAGTTGTTTTTGCTTTTTAAGTTTTGCAAATAAAAACCTACTTTAAATCTCTTTTGTGCATACATATGGACTGTCTGCTCTCATATTGTGGATGTCTTGTATTGGGTTTTTGCACAGAAAAATGAACTCTTAAAGCTGACTAAATTGCTCTTTGTTTCAACATATAAAAATACTGGAAAGTCTGAGAGGTTTTACTTAAATCTTTATATAATGGCCATTGTAGGGTAGCACTGAGACATTGACTGCTCCGTAAGGAACGCTGCCTGGAAGTCAAATCAGATTGCTGAATTGTTTGACTTGTGTCCTGCACCATTGCTGAGGATGTCAGGGGTTGAATAATTTGGCAAACATTACTGTCTATTGTAGCTACATACCAGCACCTGCTCTGGGAACTATACGGTAAGCAAGACAAGTGGCGTTCATTCTTTGAGAGCAGGCACTGTTCTCCACCTGGTTCACTCCCGTGTCCATAGGGTCTACACTGTAGGGGAAGGACAGTTATTCTTTGTGAAATGAATGGATATAATTGTAGAGATGCATATTAGAAGTAGAATAATATGGCCATGGTTGTATGTGCTTGTAGTTTCAGCTACTCGGGAGGCTGAGATGGAAAGATCACAAGTTTGAGACCTGACTGCATAATTTAGCAAGACCTTGTCTCAAAAAAATAAAAAAAGGACTGAGGATGTAGCTCTGTGCTAGAATGCTTGCTTAACACGTGCATAGCCCTGAGTTTGATCCCCAACCCTGGAAGGAAAAAAGAGAAAGTGATAAGTAGCAAAAAACTTTCAGAATTTTTTTTTTTCTGTCCCAAACCTGTCTGATGCACAGTGACCTCTGTTTGTTCAGCAAAATTTCCATCCCTAGTTAGAAACACTTAAAAGGAGTTTAAAGAAGTTAAAAAGAGTTGAGCATAGCTGGTTCAGCCTTTTCTCACCTCTGCTGGCTTTGTGACCTGCTGCTCCCTGGGTAGAGTGTGTACCTCTGAGGGAGGAGGACAGGAGTGCTTGTTGGGGAGGCCGAGTGTGATAAATGGGGCCTGTGCTAGTGTTTATAAATGAGCCTCAATCACTTCTCGGCCTTTTGGCTAAGATCAAGTGTATAAATGAGCCTCAAGGCTGGGCTGTTTTGGCTGTGAATTGAACTCAGCTCATGCTGAGAACTACAGTAACACTTTGAGCTGGCTTAAGGCTGTCTTTGGAGTAGGGATGAAATCTGAATTTGGGTTAGAGAACAGAAGTACTTGCCTCAGAGTCCCTGGATTATGACAGATTCACCTGAGTTGTGGTCCGAGCTTCAGGTGCTAATCTCAGTCCTATCACTACAGACCTGGTAATTTAATGAAATGAGATTAGCACGTAACTGGCTAGGATTACTAACCAATGACTTGCGATATTTACACATTACATCTCTGGAGGAATGCAAATCTACAAAGACACTGAGTCATGAAAAAGACTTACTGTGAATCAGATGTATATAATTATCATTACAAACATCAGAGACTCTGCCCAGAATTTAAGAGTCTGTAATTATAATGCATTCATTCTTTGTCTGTCTTGAAACAAACTTGTAAGGATATAAAGAAAAATTGTGGTTTGCTAGAGGTAAGCAAATAAACCATGCTAAGATTTGCTTCCCCTTTCAAATCTTTTAAGTATATATGTAAACTTGAGCAGAAATCAGTGTCTAGAAACATAGGAGTTATCAATGTTCTCTGAATGCCTGCCATTTAAGATAGTAATACACACACATGAAAAACA
Organism: Petromus typicus; assembly: GCA_004026965.1. NCBI lineage: Eukaryota > Metazoa > Chordata > Mammalia > Rodentia > Petromuridae > Petromus > Petromus typicus. Next base: position 248,701 of record PVIR01000102.1, on the reverse strand, counting down.
GCAGTTATTACTTTTTTAAGGTTTTTTGAGACAGGGTCTCACTTTGTGGTTCAGGCTGGCCCTGAGCTCAGCCTCAAACTCACATCACAGCAATCCTTCTGCCTTTGCTACCTGAGTGCTGGGATTACAGGCGTGAGCCACCACGCTTGGCACTGTGGTATGTGGTACTGGTTGCTGCTGGGGTGAGTCTCCACGCCCAGTATTGTTATGTGGTTACTGGGATCGAACCCAGGTCTTTGCACTTGCAAGACAGGCGCCAGAACCACTGGGCTATATCCCCGGCCCAAAACAGCAGTTATTTTCGTAGGCAAAAAATACTAGAGGAGATGGGCCGGGGAGTTAGCTCAGTGGTTCCGGCGCCTGTCTTGCAAGCGCAAGGGCCTGGGTTCGATTCCCCGGTAACCACATAACAATACTGGGTGTGAAGACTCACGCCCAGCAGCAACCAGTACCACATACCACAGTGCCGGGCGTGGTGGCTCACGCCTGTAATCCCAGCACTCGGGAGGCAGAGGCAGGAGGATTGCTGTGATGTGAGTTGGAGGCTGAGCTCAGGGCCAGCCTGAACCACAAAGCGAGACCCTGTCTCAAAAAAAAA
>PVIR01000102.1:228451-248003 GCA_004026965.1 Petromus typicus | reverse complement strand
AGAAGCCTGGGAAAGATTCACAACTGAGTGATTAACTGAAACCACCTGACACCTAAAAAGTGCAAGGAAATTGAGAACTCCATACTGGAAATTTTTTTCGTTTTTTGGGGTTTTTTTAGGTTTTTTGAGACAGGGTCTCGCTTTGTAGTTCAGGCTGGCCCTGAGCTCAGCCTCAAACTCACATCACAGCAATCCTGCCTCTGCCTCCCGAGTGCTGGGATTACAGGCGTGAGCCACCACGCCCGGCACTGTGGTATGTGGTACTGGTTGCTGCTGGGCGTGCCAGTATTGTATGTGGTTACCGGGGATCGAACCCAGGTCCTTGTGCTTGCAAGACAAGTGCTGGACCACTGAGCTAAAACCCCGGCCCATACTGGAAAATTTTTTTCAAAAGTACCTGTAGTTTTGGAACTCCACAAGTAATTTATAAAATTCACTAAATTAGGTACAGTGGTGGTAACCCTGTCTAGCAATTATGCTGCAGTATCTTCTACTGTTTCATCAGTTCATCCAGTTATGGTCCTAGCCAAAAAAGAAGGGCTACCATTTGAACCGAAGCCTCGCCTAAAAGTTCATGACAAATGTCAACAGAAGGCAGATCAACTTCACAAATAGTAAAAGGCTTCCTAGCTTCAGTGACACATTTACTAAGAATGATGCTCAGTACAGACCGATTTGATAAAGTGGTGACCTTCCATCATTACTTCTGTTTGTGTTCTTTGTTCTTTTGAAAAATTCCAGAGGCTTTTCTTTTAACACAGGGTGCTTGGTGTCCGTGTGGCAAAGTAGTTGTGAAGGTTTTAGGTACTCGTTGGATAGCTGGTTGCCACATAGACAAAGAGCTTGGAGAATATTGCAGTGAACCTTTAAATAGAATTCTTTTTATTTTCTTTTAAATGCAGATTTTTGGGAACAGTCTTAGAGTCTTTTGCTGTCTCATCATTGGGTCTTTTCCCCCTTTTCAAAGAAGCTCTCCAGTGATGTTTGCCTTTGACTCACTTTGACTAGTTTGGGATTACCAAAAGTATGACTTGACAAGCTTACAGTGCAGGGAAGAGAGGTGGACAGAAGTAAATAAAAAATGTGTGGGTCACACATGAACAAGTGTTGGATTCTGACCTAATGCGTGCCACCAGCGGCAGCTTGTCGTTTGTCACTCACATGTTTGTTTGTTTTTGAGGGGTTCTAGGGATTGAAACATGGTTTGACAAGAGTCAGCAAGCCATGGGTCTATTATGTTCTCCATGCAGTCCAGGCTCTCTCATGTTAAACTGTTGGCAGCTGCTCCCCAGTGCCAGCATCCCCGCCTCAGCTCCACCTCATCGTCAGGCATTAGTGTCTCATAAGCATGCAGCCTGGATCCCTTACGTGTGCAGTTTGTGGTCATGTTAAACTCCAGTGAGTACCTAATGCCTCTCCTAATCTGACAGCAAGTGGGTTCAGGTGAGAGTTCAAATGATGGGGAGCAGCTGTGAATACAAATGAAGTGTCCCTTACTTGCCCCTCCCCAGCTGCTCACTTTCTATTATGCACCCCAGTTCCTAACAGGCCATGCGCTGGTACTGGTCTAGGGCTGCTTGCACTACGGCTTCTTAAAAGTTTTTATTCAGTCATGGCTTTTCTTAATTAGCCCAGAGGGTTTTGTTTGTTTGTTTTGTTTTAATTTTTGAGCTTATAACTGCTGGGTGGCAGGGAGTACTGATTTTTAAAGTGTCATGGAATTCCTTTTTAATTGCTTTGGTTCCTTTGTGGTTTTTTGTTTTTTGAGACAGGGTCCCACTTTTATAGTTCAGGCTGGCCCTGAGCTCAGCCTGATCACAGCAATCCTACTGCTTCAGTCTCCTGAGTGCTAGGATTATAGGTGTGAGCCACCATGCCCAGCACTGTGGTGTATGGTACTAATTGCTGGTGGGCGTGAGTCTCCACATCCAGTATTCTATGTGGTTACCAGGGATTGAACTTGGGACCTTGCACTTGCAAAGCAGGCGCAGAACCACTGAGCTAAATCCCTGGCCCATGGTTTATCTTTTGTGATATAGCAGTATCTTTTCCTGAAGATATTATAGTTTTTATTTAAATTTTTCTTCTGGAGACTTACTTACTTTCTTTGTGAGTTTTGTAATTCTGTTTTCATTTGTAGATTTTATCCCTTCTTGCTTTGTTGAGGTAATTTGTCAGGTCTCTCCACTATGAATTTACTCTTTTTCCCTTTTTCTATATAAACTTTTTGGAAAAAGTCACTATGCCCAATTATGTTCCTCCTCTTTGCGGGTGAAGTACCTCCATAAATTATTTGGAATTCTCCTGCATGAAACATTTGCCTTCTCTCCCCCATTTATATGATATATTTGGTTATTTGTTCATATTCATATGGTATAATGAAAACTTGTTTTGTAATTTGGGATGTGACAAGTCTAAGGCTCCTAACTGATTTGATTTGATCTGATATTTTCAGTACCAGGGATTGAACTCAGGCCCTTGCTCTTGTGAGGCAGGTGTGGTGCCACTGAGCTATATCCCTGGCTCAACTAAATAATTTTAGGTGAATGAATGGCCTCCGTGCTCAATGGCTCCAGTAGTGTGTAAATGATTCTCTTTGGGAATGGAGTGGGCCGAGGAGATGAATAGCAGTTTGTGACAAAGTCTGTCCTGTGACCAAATTCATTTTGCTGCAGCTACATTCTTAATCTTGCTTCTTGAAGATGTAAGTTTATTGGGTGAAAACTCAGGGAAGGGACTGAAGGTAACTTTCTTTGGTGGACCTGGTCTTCAGGTGGGTGAGGAATGTCAGCGTGAACCCATTGTCATGTAGAATACCTGTGTTTTGGAGTGACAGTCCCCACCTGGATGCTCAGGACCATCCATCTTACATACATCGTTCTTTCCTTCATTTTGCTTTTCAGAGTATTAGAAATCAAGATCTGTCTACAAGGTATGCTTGATGCTTGGCTATCCTTGCTTTTAGGGTCAAAATGGGAAATGTGTGTGCATATTCCAACCTGCGTGTGAGCAGTGTCTCCAGAGATGTATATAAATGCACACATACGCACATCTGTAGCTCCATGAAGCTAAACATGAATTACACTAATGCCTGTTGACATACTTTGTTCTAGCCTCCCTTGCTCATCTGAAACTTCACTCCATAAGAGAGCAACTCCCACCACCCACTGTCTATTTACTTAATTGTTCGGATCCAGTATACAAGGTTAGTGGTTTTCAAATTGTTAAGTCAGAGCGAGGTGCTATAAACAATTCCTTTGGTTTTAGTCTAAGTCTTGTCATTTCCAAAGTTAGGTAGGTCAGCACTTTTCTCCTCCTTCCCCTTTAGTGGAGCAGTTTTATATGTTTCCCTCTCCTCCCCTCCTCCCTCTTTCTTGGACCCAGAGTCCCCATTATATCTCCCAGGCTGGCCTTGAACTCCTGGGCCCAAGAGATAGTCCTGTCTTAGCCTCAGCTTTTTGAGAAGTTGAAGCTACAGGCAGTGCCACTGCTCCAGGCTATTTTATACACTTTGAAGACAGCTGACACTTTGGTCACTGTCTTGCACATAGTCACCATCGTGCCCCTCCTCCTCCTCCTCCTTAGTCATCATTGGTGCTGGGGACCTGACTGGGGACTTTGGTTGTATAGGCAAACCCTCTGTAACTGAGCCACACACCTGGCCACCAGAAATTACTTTTCCAAATTCATAAACATAAAAGTTTGTTCTTTGTGTTGTGAAGTTCTGAGTTTGTGGAGAATATTGTGTTATTATTCTCCTTTCCAGTATCATATAGGATGGTTCACTTCCCTAAGAACTCCCCTCTCTCCGTGTCCCTGGCTGCCACCTATCTGTTGGCTGTTTCTATAGTTTAGCCCTAGTGCATATGTGGGTCTTAGAGTTTTCCTCTGAGGGCATTTAGTTTCACCATCACCAGAGGAAGAGTAGAGCTCTGCGCCTCGGGTGGAGGCTCCCTGGGGCGAGGTCTGGAGGTGCTCACTCAGGGCTCACTTGGCTGCCACTGGCTCCTGCTTGCTGTGGTGCCAGTCTGGGCCCATTCTTCTGAGGAGCTGCCACCTCACTACTGCTTTTCATATAGATGTTTAACTAGCTTCCTGCTTTCGGCTCCATGCCTGGCTCCTGCTTTTCTGAGGCAGCTGAACTTCCCTTTTCTGACCTGTCAGTGGAGACATCCTCCGCGGACACCTAGGTTCCAGTGTGTCCTCTGCTGAGCCATTACTTTTCTGGTAGCTTTTCAATTTCCAAAATCACGTTAAGATCTCTTGTTGATCACTGTTTTATTTCTGAATCTTCTTGGGTTTATGCTGTATTTGATCAGAAGTCTCACTTACTTTTAGAATTTGCTTCTTTTGTGTGAGTGAGATTGTAATTACAATGTTAAATGTTAAAAGCCGTATGAATGGCATCTCCTTGTACGGCTTGTCTTTCTTCAGAAATGTTTTGTGAATATGATTTTTGTTTCGTTTTGTTTTTGTTTTTGAAACAGGGTCTTGCTTGTAGTTCAGACTGGTCCTGAACTCAGCAATCCTCCTGTCTCTGCCTCCTGAGTGCTAGGATTACTAGCACCATGCCCGGTGAACCACCACGCCCGGCATTTCTGTAGGTGGTTACTGGGGATAGAACCTGGGCCCTTGTGCTTGCAAGGCAGGGGCCGGAACCACTGAGCTAAATCCCCAACTCTGTAAATATGATTCTTAATGTACAATTGTGATAAAAAAAATTGTGCTGTGATTTCTTCACAAACATCTCTTATCTTCTGTCAGTTAGCAGCAAACCTACAAAATTGACCAGTAGCATTCTTTTGGAAGTTGCTTAGGTTAACATTTCTGTTTAATTTGTGGTTGCTCCCATAGAGACAACATAGTAACTGTACCTACTGGTAGAGTTTGGGAGTTTTTAATGGATGTTTGTTCTCATAACACTTACTCTTCTGCAGCATATGCAATACTAGCAGATCAGACAGACTTATGTTGTGGACAATTTAATTTGAAACTTCCATTAAAGAGAGCACAGTACAGAATTCAAGAATTATTTTCTTTAGTAAGAGGAACAATTTTTGTTTTGATTTTTTTTTTTTTTTTTTTTTGAGACAGGGTCTCACTTTGTGGTTCAGGCTGGCCCCGAGCTCAGCCTCAAACTCACATCACCTCTGCCTCTGCCTCTGCCTCCCGAGTGCTGGGATTACAGGCGTGAGCCACCACGCCCGGCACTGTGGTATGTGGTGCTGATTGCTGCTTGGGTGTGGGTCTCCACACCCAGTATTGTATGTGGTTACCGGGGATCAAACCCGGGTCCTTGCCCTTGCAAGGCAGGCACCGGAACCACTGAGCTAAATCCCCGGCCCTGATTTTGGTTTTTTGAGACAAGATCTTACTATATAGTGCAGGCTAGCCTTGAACTTGTGGGGGTCTTCTGGCCCCACCCTCGAAGTCCTGGGATTACAGGGGTGCTACCAGTGGGCCTGATAGGAGCAGACTTTTTACCAAATCCCTAACTGTTCCTATAATTCTCATAAATGGAACTAGTATCTTCTAATGGTTTATGGTTGTTTACTGAATGGCCTTAAAGGGCTACACATTTTTTTTATCCTAAGGTGCCAACTGGAATGAGATGATATAGGAATTTTAAGGGTCCTTAGCCTCATAAAGGGTTAAATTCAGGAGGTGCTATAATCGTACCCAATGGGGCTACCCCTTCCCTTTTCTGACCTCACAAAGGACCACGACATGGCTGACCCCCTTTCCCTGTACCAGTGGGGCCCCGGCTTTCCCCTTCATCTATGAAAGGAGAGAATGAAAATTGCCATGGGAATTAATATGGGAAAGCATCTAGGCAACATCATATGAGTGTTTGCTATGTAAGGAGTTACATGTTATTGGACTCTCATGCTCTGTACCTAAAAGGAAGCAGGTATTAATTTTGGGCCTTGCTAAAGGGACCACATGGATAAAGTAGAGCTCTATCAGGAAATGGAGATGAAGATGGAGATAAGTTTTCCTGCTTTTCTTTTAAGGCCATATAAACTTTCCTTTATTTCTTTACAGAAACTTGTTATCCTTGATTCACCTTTTACTTAAAGGAATTCTCCTGGCACAGGGATGAAAACAACTTTACCTTTAATAAAAGATAATTAACTAAAAATTGTCTTTTATTATTAGAGTGCTTAGAGGCACAATAGAATTAGGTACTTACATTTCCCTTTAAGTTGTGGGAAGGCCTTTAGAAACTCCTACTTACTCAATCAGGAAAACTTTAGCAAATAGGATGCATGCTAAAAGTTCAGATCTTATATAGGGTTTAGAAAGGAAGGGAATGAGGAAAAATATATCTAGGTTCACAATTTGGAACAAGAGCATATGTAAAGGTAACTTATATACATTTTATTTCGAGAAAGATGTAAAACAAACAGCATAAAGATACCCAGATGCCCTAAAGATAAATACATTTCAAACTTTCATTAAAATGAATCTGTAGTATTTTTTCCTCTTAGCAAAATTCCTTTCTTTTCATTAAAAAAAAATCAGTTTCTGAATTGCAAATGCTTTTGCTTTTTTTTCTTTTTGCAGAAAATCTGCTATTATTATTTTTTAATGAATAAGGATTTTCCACAAAATAGGCTTTATGGTAGGTTTTTTTTGATCCCAGGGATTGAACTTGAGACCTTGCATACATATTAGATTTTTAAATAGTCCAGTGACACAATATGATAATATAGTAAGAAAACACTCAACCTGAGAAAAGTTAAAATCTTTATTAATACATAAAAATTGATGTAAATCATATCTTTAAAAAACACAAAAATAGCTTGGCGTGGTGGCTCAGACCTGTAATCCCAGTGCTCAGGAGGCAGAGGCTGGAGGATTGCTGAGAGTTCAAGGCTAGCCTGGGATAAATGGTGAGGTCAGAGCCAGCCTGAACTACAAAGTGAGACCCTGTCTCAAAACAAAACAAAACAGGGCCGGGGAGTTAGCTCAGTGGTTCCGGTGCCTGTCTTGCAAGTGCAAGGGCCCGGGTTCGATTCCCCGATTCCCCGGTAACCACATAACAATACTGGGTGTGGAGACCCACACCCAGCAGCAACCAGTACCACATGCCACAGTGCCGGGCGTGGTGGCTCATGCCTGTAATCCTAGCACTCGGGAGGCAGAGGCAGGAGGATTGTGATGTGAGTTTGAGGCTGAGCTCAGGGCCAGCCTGAACCACAAAGTGAGACCCTGTCTCAAAAAAAAAAAAAAAAAAAAAATCAAATGTTTTCCTTATTTTAAGGATTCATTTGAAAATGATGCTGCATATAATTTGTATGATAAACTGTACAAATAAACAGGTAATATACATAAAAGCTTAACTGTCATACTCCTTAATTATCAGTTGTCCACCTTTAATTTCCAATACAAGCATACAAAATATCAGATTTCTTTTTGGGAAAAAATGCTGTTCTTTGACATCCTTTACCCAAAAAGAGTCTGAGCCTGTGGATGTTCATGCAGCTGAGAGGCAAAGCATACTTTTACCAGTTTTACTCTCCATGAAAAGCCTCCCGAAAACATTACATACCACTATAAAAAGATCAACCTCTTGTGGGAGCTGCATTAGAGAACCAAGGCTTGAAGATCATTTTCATACAGCATAGGAAACTACCCCAAGTGCGTGTTAACTGCATTGAGGGGGTATACTGTGCCACAGGGTTATGCAGAGCTGCTGTTAGGCACCAAGCTGTTACACAGAGTTTTACATTGATTGTAGCTAAATGCATAACAGAGGTATGTACTATCAGCCCATGCAAAGTCATTAAAAATACTGAGTCACTGTGCTGCATATGTCATTCCTGGAGAAAACCAAAGGCAGCAGTGCTCAACATGTGACTAGCTCTCAAAGACTGATGAGAACAGTGAGGTCTGAGATAGGCCTTTACCCATTAAATCTGGGTGCCACTGCATGATATTACCATGTGGAAACACATACCATCACAAGGGGTTAAATCTTTGGAAGATTAGCTATTCATATATTCTTTTTTTTTGAGACTGGATCTTGCTTTATAATTCAGGCTGGCCCTCAGCTTACTATGTAGCCCAAGCAACCCTTGAACTCATAGCAATCCTCCTGCCTCTGCCTCCTGAGTGCAGAATTATAGGCGCGAGCGACCATGCCCAGCATTGTGGTATGTGGTTACCAGGGATTGAACTCAAGACCTTGTGCTTGCAAGGCAGGCCCCGGAACCACTGAGCTAAATCCCTGGCCCCCGTTCATATATTCTTATTTACCCACTCTCTTGGTTTTTGAAAAGATTTCACCTACAGTAGAATATTACAGAAACAAAATAGAATTGCATGTCAAATGAAACTTACATGGACTAAAGGTAGAAAATATTTTTAAACAAGTATCCAATATGCAGGGAGACAAAGCAGGAAAATGGCCTTTCAAACATATAATAAAAAACCCTAAAAGTCAGCTATTTCCAGAAAACTATTAAGTGCCTCAACTAAAAGAAATGCATAATGAAATTCTTATCTAATACAGGTAGAAAATGTAAAAAGGTTATAAACCTTAACAGGAAAAATAAAACAACTTTTACTAGCCATTCCTGTTGAAATGAGAACTGTAAAGTTACAGAAAAATGGCAACAAACTCATTTAAAGCACCAGAGAGAAAATAAAAACCTACTTTCATTTCTGTTATTATCATAAAATCCTGTGGAACTACAGGTCAAACACCTGGTGGCAGAAACAGAATTCCTTATAAACTGGATGTCCTGTCCATAAAAAATTTCACTGGAGTTGCACTAGTTCTAAAGAGTTTTCTGTTTTAACCTACCTGCTGTATGTATGCAATTTGAGATAAATTCGATTTCTATAATCCTTGATCATTATTGAGCACCAAAGATAAGAAAAGCCAGACAGTACAGACATGCAAAACTTCAACAGTAATGGGAATGTTTATCTTAGTTTAAAAGGGTGCTGCATTTTCTCCCCCTCTAGTGTTCTGACAAGTCTTTTCTGGGGGCAGCAAATCATGCAAGCGAAATCTGTCTCTGATGTGAGGTCGGACATCTTCATTCAGCTCCACAAGCTTCTCCAGAAATGGAATCAATTTTAGAAGTTCATTGTCATTTTTATCTATAAACCAGCTTTCAATAGGGACTCCGTTAGAAAGCTGATAGGCAAAGGCTTGTGGCGAGTTGTCAATTATTACAGTTTTTGAAAGATCTCTTCCAAGGATATTTAAATCCTTTATATAGTTTCCTTGTACACAAACACAATGTTCTTGAAAAAGCCGGTGTCTGATCAGTTTCTTTTTGGGGTCTAGTATGTTCAGTAACTTCTCTGCATACAACTTCTTAGAAGAGGTAAAAAGAATGATTTCATACGTCTGAGACATACGTTCTAGGAATTCCCTGAAGAATGGTCTTAGTCTCACGTAAGCCTGATATGTGATATCTTGGAAAAGGACGGGAAGAGTAACTGTTGCATCTTCTAGCTCAATTAAACTACAGTGCACGAGTGTTTCGTCCAGATCTAAAACTAGGGAGAATTCTGGTGTGCTCCTTGTTTTCAGTGGAAGAACAGGTTTCCTATTTAGTTGTTCTTCTGTCAGAGGTGGAATATGTTTGATGAAATAATAGGGGTCAAATACTTCCCAGTCGTCATAGATGGCCTCTAAACTGACTGATGAATAACCATTCCCTGCAGTTATTGGTGCTATCAGGGGAAGCATATCGCAATGACCTGTTTCTTCCGCTGCTTCTGAACCTTGCTTTCTCGATGGCTTCATTTGAACTACTCGATCTGACAAAGCTGCTCCATGAGCTGATGTAGTAGTATTAGTAGTGATCACACCCCGCTGCTCCCTATCAAGTCGTTTTACTCTCTCTCTAGCTTCCACAACCTGTCCTGGGGAATCTGATCCTGATATTCCATTTTTATTTGCTGGTGACAAAAAGTTGAAGACGGAAGGAAATATGGTCCCAAGCAACGTTGTCTCTGGAGGAGACAGTTTCTCGTTTTGTTTTACGTGTTGATGTGTTATTTCACAACGATCAGCTTGCCCATTTACTTGACTTTTCCGTTTTACTCGAGATCCCTGTTTGTTAGGCTCTTCTCCTGCTCTTGGTGTGATCAAATTATCTCTTTGACGTTCAATTCCATTTCTCAATTCTTTGTTTTGAAGGATTTTCCCTCTCTTCCTGGGGGGCCTTTCCTGTAATGAATGTTTTAATTGAAGACCGTTAGCCGGTCTCTTTCTTTGGTGTTTTTTCTCCTCCGGAAGGCGGGCCATCATCGCTGGGAATATCTCCTCTGAGCCTTGGCAGTGTTGTGTTTGGATTGAAGTGGATTCCTAAGAAGCTTCTCGTGGTCTCGGCCTCATCTTTGATGGGCGCCACATGTAAAAGTCATTATGACGACAGAGACGCGTTCCTCGGGCCCGGGCTGTATTCCTGGCTACGCAGTGTGGGGTGTTTTGCCCCCTTAGCCCGCCCGGCACCCGGCGCGGTTCCTTCAGCGGGTCGCCATGTTCCGCTGCGGCCCAGCGGCTCCTCACAAAGGACCCGGATGGAAAACGAGTTTTCCTTGGTAGATCTGAACCAGTGAGCAGCTCACTTTAACTGAGAGTCTTTGTCCCTGACACCTTCACGTACATGTGCTTAAGCAAAATCCAAGTGTTCATTAGATACCCATGCATTTTTGAATGGCTAGAGAGTTTTGATGTGGTTTTTTTTTTTTTTTTTCCCTGTGGCAGCATCACCAAGCTAAGTCCTCAGCCCCAGACCTTCAACTTTTCACATTCAGGGTTTTTATTTAACTTTCTAGCAGACAGTGTACATACTTCCTTCATCCTTCCCTTCAAGAGAGTGTGACAGTTTTCCATAATAAACGACTGAAAGAGAAGCTTTGGTCGACACTGGGATGAAATAACCAAACCAGAGCCCAAACCAAAAGAAATGCAACAGCAACAGTAACTACTGCAACCCTGCTGCCTTTAAAAAGCCAACACGTTCACCAGTTACGTTCAAACAAAAGCACACACTATTTGTATGATATGTGGGTGCATTGTTCCCTCAGGGCCAATATCCTCCCACCTGGCAAAGGCCCAGCTGCAGCCAGTGCCTTCTGCCTCACGCCGTCCTGGGTGGAGGACACTAAGGTTTTGAGACCCCAGACTGTCATGGCGTCTGGGCCATTTGTTCCTGAGCGCCACTCTTCTGGTGCTGCAAGTCCGAGGCTGTGGGGCAGTCACTACCCTTTTGTCTGAACTGGGAAACCCTCCAGGGCAGATGCTCCTTTTGTGTGTGTGTGACAGGCTCTCGCTTTGTAGTTCAGGCTGGCCCTGAGCTCACTATGTAGCCCAGACCAGCCTTGAACTCATAGCATAGCAATCCTCGTGCCTCTGTCTCCTGAGTGCTGGGATTACAAACGTGAGCCAGCACACCCAGCACTGTGCTGTGTGGTACTGATTGCTGGTGGATATGAGTCACCACACCCCCACACAATCGAACCTGGGTGCTTGAGCTTGCAAGGCAGGCTCTGGAACCACTGAGCTAAACCGCCGGTCATGGATGCTCCATTTTGGAATATGTTGCTTGGAGAAAAGAGCAAAAAAGTGTGGTCATCTTAGCTAACTCTGAGAATCCTCCTAATGGTGCTCCCTGCTATAGCATTTACCAAGAGAAAGCTCTCGGATTTTAGTCCTAACTTCTCTCCCAGATTAGTCACTTTCACTATTATTTTTGCATTGCTATCATATATGGATTATCTTTGGAAACAAAAAATGCCATTTTACTTATGGTAGTCTATTTTAGAAGTGGTATTTCCACTTACAAAATATACTAATTCTCCATCACTGAAAATTAAATGAATGCTGGCCGCATGCTGCACTTTTTTTATAAATAGGATTAAAGGCTGGGTGGCAGTCAAGGCGAGCAGCGATGACACTGTTCTCAGAGACAAGTGATGTACGAAGGAGTGGTAGCATCTTGTTTTCAGAGTTGAGACCTATAAGATTTTTGATGCATCAGCAAGAGTCATGGTGCCATCTTGGCTGACGTTGGCTGCAGACACGACTCAGACCTAGCTATCTACCAGTATCATAGACACCAAAGTTCACCATCAACTGCTGTTTCAGTGCCCAGGGCACATTGTCTGGCTTTTCATCCACATCTATAATGTAGGCGGAAAATACTCTGCATGATCCTGCCGTCAGCAAAACATGTCTGGGCTAGGGCCAGGGAGTTAGCTCAGTGGTTCCGGCACCTGTCTTGCAAGTACAAGGGCCCCGGGTTCGATCCCCAGTAACCACATACCATACTGGGTGTGGAGACTCACACCCAGCAGCAACCAGTACCACATACCACAGTGCTGGGCGTGGTGGCTCACGCCTGTAATTCCAGCACTCGGGCACAGAGACAGGAGGATTGGTGTGATGTGAGTTTGAGGCTGAGCTCAGGGCCAGCCTGAACCACAAAGCGAGACCCTGTCTCAAAAAAAAAAAAAAAAATATATATATATATACACACACACATATCATATACATATATATATGTATATGTATGTATGTATATATATCTGGGCTGCCAATCCCCGGCATGTGAACCAGCTTGCTAATGGGTTTAACCACATGTCTGTCAGAACCCAAGTGACAAAAAGAAGTAAATCATACTGTAATTCTGTGTTCTCTTGAGGCGACCACTTAGCAAAAGTGCCTGTGTCATTAAACCTCAGACTCACCACACTGACTTCCGGCATCAGCTTCTGCTGACTTCTGGCATCATCTTCTGCTCTTCAGACCTAGACGCTGTGGCCTGCTCCACACAGGACAATGCAGGCCCCTTGGGAGCCCGGTCAGGGGCTGTGATGTGTCCACCAAACTCCCTGAGTTCCTGGTCTCCCATTTGTATAAAAGTGCATTCCCATCCTCATGGGGACAAAGGGCAGTTTGGGTGTCCAGATGTGTTTTCATAAGATAGAAAGTTGTTTTTGGAACTGAGATTTAGCTCAGTGTGCCACACCTGCCTCGAAGCACAAGGTCCTAGTTCGATCTCTAGTTCAAAAAAAAAAAAAGAAAGTTGAATTTGGGGTGGTCTGGAGGGGCTCAGGGTAGAGAATTCTCAGACTGGTCACTCATATGATCAGGGTCTGGTGGGTGGGGGTGGAGGCTACACAGTTTTAATAAGGGTGAAAACTGCAAGGGTTGGATTGGAAAAATCAGATGAAGAATAGCAGTAAAATAACCTAATTAGTTTGTCTTGATTCTATAATGTGAGGAGGGGCCACACAAGATGACTCCAAATGCACATGATCTTTAATAATCGTTAAACTTCCTGGCTCAGTCAGCTGACTCAAACATGGAATGTAGACGCTAATGTGCTTAGACCACAATGGAATGATGTAACACATGACAATCTGCTCGTGCCATTTGCCTGATTAAAACTCTAAGGGCTTCCTGTCTGACTCACACGAGCATCCAGGGGATTGCAGGGACTTCCGGTTCCACCTTTCTTTCTTTTTGCCCATTGACCGTTGTTACTTCTTACCCATGTTGAAACACATCAGTGTCAGTTGTGCTGTGTGCACTGTAGATAGTTTTTAGCGGGGGAAGGAAGACAAGCCCTTTTATCACTCAGGAGCAGGTGACCTGCTCCAGGATGTTATCCTTGGCCAGGGCAGGTGATGGCCTAGAGGTAGGTATATTTCCGAACACTAATAAGTTCTACCAGGAATGGGGAACTGGAAGATTTTGCAAAGTGAAGGTTAACCGTTCGTTACTTGTTGGTTAAATAACAGAGTTAAAAGTCACAGTTTGAAGGGGAACAGTTGGAAAGGATCGGGGTTCTCACTCTGGGAAATTGTTATGTCAATCTGAGAAGTGTCTGGCATAATATTAGACAAGCACCCTCTGCATCATGAGCCGAAGATGGATGTGCAGTGGCTCATCCACGCGATGGATAGGTAGAGAAATGGTCGGAGAATTGCTGGCTTTCTAGAGGCCACTGTTGAAGGTCCCCCCCCACTCCCAGGCAATGGTTCAGTCATTGTTTCGATTAATGAGACTGTGCAGTGGGAAAGAAGACAAAGATGTGGCTGTGATCAGACCAGAACAACATATTTTACTCAGAAGCCCCCTGTACTGAAGAACAGGTACCACGCAATAGCAAGGAACACTGGGGTTCCCAGCTGATCTTTGTTAATACCTGACCAGTTGCTAATTTTATAGAGCATTTGATTAGTATGTATTTGGGACACAGAATTAGACATTTTTTAATTTAGCTTTTTCCTCTATTCCACTTACTGAAATGATTTCTTTAGTTTTCCAAGTACTTGAACTTCTTACCAGTGACTCAATAGAATGCTGCTAATGGTTATCTCCTTAGTATTGGTGTCCAGAAAGAAAATTTGAGAAAAGTCTGGGCTCTCAAATCAAACTCCTGGGATTAATTCCTGGCAACACTATTTGCCAGCCTTGTAATTGCCAAGAAATCCCTTCACCTTCCTGGGCCTCAGTTGTCTTACCTATGAAATGGGACTGGGCAGCACTCTCTGTATACCAGCTGCTACTAACCGGCTGTCACTGACTGCGCCAACCAGCCAAAGGCTGTGGGAAGCGTGCAGTGTTATCATCCCTGCACACTGACCCTTCTCAGATCAGACATGACCGATGCGGTGAGTGAGTACACTGAATCTCAGTGGCATAAGACATTTTCCCTCTGTAATTTGCGTTTTTTTTTTCTCCAAAACCAATTTCCCAGTGAGTCCTAGGCATGTGGGCTCACTCTTTCCTACATGCATTCTTTTCTGGGTCATTACCTGTGAGCTAGAGTTTGTCTGGCTTAACACTGTGAATAGATAAACCTATATTGATTGTTTTCCATTAACCATGGGCTGTTAGCGAAGAGATCTCCTCTGTCACAAGGAGAGGAATTTGCCCCAATCTTCCTAGAGTCTCCCTGAGAGGGCCCTGGTTTGTTTTTATTGAGACTTTGCTTCAGAGGACCAGGAATTCTTGGAATTCCATCACTGGGTAGAGGAGAAAGGGACGGAAGAGGAAATCTGGGGAATGGAAACTTGCAAGACAGCTCTCTTGTTTGGGTGAAAGTTGGCTTTGTTTAGTCCCCAACTTCTCCAAAGATTTTCCTCGGCTGAGTGGGCTTGCTGGAGCACTGGCCCGAAAGCATTGCTTAGCAACGAGATATTGAGACACCTGATTCTCAAATATAGGCAAGCAACCCATCAGTTCTGGCCTCTCTGCTACCACCACAGCCTCCTTTTAGAAAATAAAGTGTGTGGCAGAGGGAGGGACCAAAGCCCGGGCAAAGTTTAATCATTGAACCAGGCAGGCTGGAGGTATTTAGTGGGAAGCACTGAGTTCATATGCAGAACTCCCCTGGAGACGGGGCAGTAAACAGTGCACAGAAATCTCTGGCTGTCGCGGGAGAAACTCAACTTAGCGATCATGTTTGCGGTACACTTGGTGGCATTTTACTTCGCCAAACTGAAAGAGGATCAGATCAAGAAGGTAAGGGCTCCCGAAACTCGTCCTTTGCTGAGGGATCCGATGCTCTTCCTACATCAAACATTTAAGAGCTGGGCTGGGGTTTGGCACCTCCTTGGCGTACACTAGGCCCTGAGTTCATCTCCTAAAAAAGGAAAAGATGAAAGGGTTTAAGGGGACTCATTAGAAAAGACAAAGGAGCCTGGAGGGCTCGCACATGCCCGTAATCCCCGATACTCCAAAGGCTGAGCCAGCGGGATGCCATGTGTGAGCCCAGCCTGGGGAACATGGTAAGAGCCAACCTAAAAAGTAAGAACTTGGAGAAGAAGAGGAAGTAAATTTCCTACCCCCTGAGTATTGTGTTGGGTCCTGAACTCTGAATTCCCCGTGGATATTCAGAGAAGTGAAGAGAATCTTCAGAAAACCTGAAGTGGTTGGCAGGGGTGTCGGGAGAATGGGCAGTTCTTTGAAAAGAAATTTTAAGAACTTCTGAAGCAGATCAGATAACTCATGTATTTGAAACCATGTAAAATATGGGCACCTAAAGGGAAACAAGTTTTGTTTTTGCAGATGGGATCAAAGTTGTTCAGGGTGGCCTTGATCACTGGATTCAAGTGAGTCTCCTGCCTCAGCCTCCTAACTAGCTGGAAGTGTAGATGTGAACCACAGTACCTGGCTCAGATGGCATTTACTGTTTGATAATGGAAATATTATTGGTATTTGTTATTTGTCAGTGGTGTGCTGTGATGTGCCTCCTTGTGTCACTTTGCCCGGGAATTGGTCTACAAAATTCTTTCCAAGGATCGGTAATCTGGATTCTCCGTCTGCCTGCCTGGGCTTACAGGCTGGCTGTTGGCACAGGGCCTGGGCTCTACCACACCTGGGCTTACAAATGCCAGAAGTCCTCCTGGCAGGCAGGCTCGGGTCACCTAGGTACTAAGATGGAATGAGGATGAAATCTACATCAGCCTTTGTCTCTTGCAGTCATTCCCTCTGCACGATGCCTTCCTGCTTTCACAGAGAGGAGCACAAACCCTGCTCTTTGTGTTCCTTAGAGTGTTAGGTTACAGGTTGCAACAAATTTAAAAATATAAAATCAGTCATATTTAACCTGCCTTAAGATTCATAGAGCCCTCTGCTGGCTACTTCAGAAGGTAAAAAGTCCCCCACAGCCCTGCCTCAAAGTTCCCTTTCTGTTATACCCACTTAGCAAAGATGCAGACCGCGTGGTGTGGGGCATAGTGTCACTCCCACCCTGAAGGAAGCCTAGGGGACCTTGAGACCTTTGGTTCTGCAAAGTCATTTCATTTCCTCGGCCCCTTGGGGGCCGTTGACCTTTTGTTCTACCCCAGGGGAAGGTGGAATGTGTTTGTCCACCAGTATAGGTACAGGCTCAGGAGGCCCCTGTGCCAATGCAGCCTCCCCTGATGTGTTTGTCCCCGTCCTTCGGAAGAAGGGTCAGCCTTTGTCAATACCGGGAGCTGACCTCCCCTGGCCGTGGGAGGCTCGAAAGTCAGGGCACCTCATAGCTGCCCTAGGCAAGGGCTCCGCAGCTCGCTAGGTCATGTGGGAGACCGGTTTATGGCTGTTGGTCTGAGTCACGAGTTCTGAGAACTTTCCTCCATGTAGTAAAATCTCACCTGGGTAAAAGGCAGAGCACCTTCTCTCCTGGCCAGGCAGCTAGTACCTCGCTTCCTGCATGTGCTTCCTGCCTCTAGACAGGGCGAGATCCTGGGCCGTACTTAACTGTGAGAGTTACTGTTCAAGTCCTGCGACAGGTTTTTGCAGTCTCTTCATACCAACACTCTGACAAAAATAAAACAAAAGAGAAGAAGAAAAGAATAAGCACTCTGACAGCTTCTTTTCCAGTCCAGTGTACTGATGCTGTCTGACCTAGTGATAGTGCTGGCTGGCCTGGTCACTGACCTACACACTGCTGCTCTTCCAGAAGAACAGGACTGGTTAAGTTTTCAGTGTGTACTTTTTACAACTTAGTAAGTCAACAAATCAACCTTATGAAAATGTAGAAGTACTATCTTTAAGCACGAATATCATCATGTTTGCCATATGAATGTCCTTGTAGTCTTTTTTCATGGTGTATGTTTTTATGGTTGTTTTTATGGGCTGTCCATATAATTCTGAATCTTGCTTCCCTTACTTATTTCATATTGAATCTACTTATGTACGTTTCTCCATTATCACCATAATTATCTTTTAATATCTTTCAAATACTCATTAAATAGACATGTCATTAGTTAGCCTTTTCTCTCTTGGACATTTGTTTTGACAATTAAAATATTTCCATATATGAGTCAGAGCATTTAGGAGGTGTGCTCAAAATTGTATTGATTGGATTAATAATAAAAGCCAAATTCCTTACAATGAAAACCATATCGCTATGATAGACATTGGCACACACTGATTGTCCTCCAGAGTCCAGGTTGTTTCTTGAGAATTGAGCTGCAGAAGTAAAGTCAGCAGGCCAAGGAGTGAAACCTCTTTATGACTCCTGATTCATATCAGACCTTTGGACTAAGTGATTGAAGGCCCTTCCAGCTTATACATTCTATAATTCAGTAGGTCTGAGCTTCAAGGTTTGGATTTGCTTTTTCTAAAGTAAACTTGGTGCTTGTTGGATCTCCTGTTTGGATATCTTCGGTATGATTGTGCCTCTCCTCAGAAGCAGGCCTGGTTTTCTGTGATACAAGCTCCCTCCCTTTGCCCTAAGACTGTGCCCCTGATCACATACCCCCAAGTCACTGTTTGGATATAAAAGATAGCTTTTTTTTTGGTCCCAACATTTACTTATTTCCTTCTAGCTACTATGGAGGTGCTATCAAAAATATAAAGAATAGACAATAGCCTGCTAAATTGACGTTCTTTCCACCATAATCTAATATACTGAAAGAGCAGCCCATACCAATAACTGTAGCTCACTAATGACCCCAAAAGGACCTCAGGGACCATGATTAATGGAGAAGGAAGACATTCTGTAGATTGCTCAGGAAGCACTTTATCATCTTGAGTTGAGAAAAAAGACTCTAGGTTCAGGGCACCACATGCAGGGCTTTGA
Source organism: Petromus typicus (assembly GCA_004026965.1). Classification (NCBI taxonomy): domain Eukaryota; kingdom Metazoa; phylum Chordata; class Mammalia; order Rodentia; family Petromuridae; genus Petromus; species Petromus typicus. The sequence goes on along the minus strand of PVIR01000102.1, from coordinate 229,449 downwards.
CAAACTACTAAAACATCAAGTTCAGTTCCCACACAGGGCTCCCCAGCCTTCCTCAACCCCAATTACTTGGGTCACGTCCCATCTGTCCAGTTTTCTCCATTTATATGTGTGGATGTGCCAACCAATTAGTCATCGACAGACTCAGGGTTGGTGGGAAGCTCATAATGAAGCCTGACCTGGTTACGTGTATCTTCTCCAGTATGCTGAAAGCTCAATTGTCCTTTTTGTTAATGATTCACTAATGGGTTTCAAGCCTTTCTCAGGCCACTGAATTCCCAGAGCCACTGGGCCATTTCCCTGGATTAGGTCCCCATCCCGAGGCCTGGCTGGTGGCTGGCCACCTATCCTAGGATGAAGGAGATGTGAACCCTGGGCTTTTGGTGTAATCTGTCTGGGAGGCATGTGGACCCCACATGGAGCTGTGAGCCAAGCCCCAGCTGTGAGACTGAGGCATGGAAACCTCAGGGCGGTACCAGTTCTGTCCCTTCACGGTGGTTCTGCTGACGCCACCTGGTGGCTCTGAGCCTGCTGCTCCTCATCACTAAATTAAGCAATGCCTGGGGCCTTATCCAGTTGCTTCACAGGGATTCGAGAGGTTTGATGAGCTCACACACACACAGGCACTTTGTTGAGTGACAAAGGTTCTTAGATTTAGAAAACAATATTCTCTCTTCAGGACTGTGCCTGGGACCAAACCTTCTTATGATCGGCTGGGTGGAGAGGGTCTCAGAGAGCATCGGAGGGTTGACGAATATGCCAGTGACTCCTCTTCTCTTTGCCTCATCAAGAACTCATCTCGGGGCCGGGGAGTTAGCTCAGTGGTTCCGGCACCTGTCTCGCAAGCGCAAGGACCCGGGTTCGATTCCCTGGTAACCACATAACAATACTGGGTGTGGAGACCCACACCCAGCAGCAACCAGTACCACATACCACAGTGCCGGGCGTGGTGGCTCACGCCTGTAATCCCAGCACTCGGGAGGCAGAGGCAGGAGGATTGT
>PVIR01000102.1:178319-228351 GCA_004026965.1 Petromus typicus | reverse complement strand
AGCCATCAGCAATTGATGAGCATTGGTATGGCAGAGGAAGCTTTGCTGGCCTTCTTGATGTGGCTTGTGACCATAAAGTGGATATTGACATACCACAATGATTTTTATAACTTCCTTTCCTTGGAAAATGGCCCTTTGCCTTGATTGCTTGATGACTAGATGTCTTGTTATTTTCTTGTTGCTGAGACAAAATACCGGACACTCACAAGTGAAAGGAAGACAGGTTTATTCTGATCCACAGTTTATAGAGGGTTCCAGCTCCAGTTGTCTGGTCCCGGTGGAGGGAGGCACATCAGAAGGGCATCCTGGAAGAGAGATAGTTCATGGCAGGCGTTCTTCCTTCTCTTTTTATTTCATCCAGGCTGTAAGCCTATTGATTGGCGCCTTCTTTAGTAAATCCATCACCCACATCCAGAATTATGCCAACACCAGTCAATAGACTAATCCAGTACCACATTTCTACGATCTATGGATGAGCACACAAAGCTTTGGGGGACATCTAGATATAAGTCATTACACTGGAATAGTATCTTATTTCCAAAAGCACTTTGAGATGACTTTAAAACTTAAACTTCATCTTAATTTGAACAAATTCAGTAAAGCAAGATGGAAATTTAAAGGGCTAGATTTTAAAGATTTCAGTCGGAAACTGAATTTAGTTCTGAGCTTCCTACAGGCCAGTAACGAAGGGAAATGTTTTTGGCTATTTCTCTTGTCATCATTGGACCAAAGAAAGCTCTCATATTCAGGAACTGAAAATTCAAGTTATAGCTTGTCCCCTCCACTACAGAGGGTTTGAACTCTTCTTCTTCTTCTTCGCCTTCTTCTTCTTTTTTTGGTCCTGGGGATCACACTCGAAACCTTGAGTTTTCAAGGGAGGCACCAGAACCACTGAGCTAAATCCCTGGCCCCTGAAATCTTAAGAAGCCCTGCTTCCGCCGTGCCGTGGTCCAGCAGAATAACAGGGGAATCACTTCTTCCGAAGTGATTTTCTTTCAGAGTTCACCTGCACTTCCTCAGCCTCTAATTGTTCCAGGTTCTGCCAACTCCCTTCTGTCTTTCTTGTTGAGGAGTTAGGTGAGGAATCATTGGCGGCTCCAACGTGAACCTGTCCCCGGCACCCAGCTGCCACCTCTGACACTTGGGCTTCTCTTCCAGGTGGACAGGTTCCTGTACCACATGCGGCTCTCAGATGAGACCCTTCTGGACATCATGGCGAGGTTCCAGGCTGAGATGGAGAAGGGGCTGGGGAAGGACACTAACCCCACGGCCTCCGTGAAGATGCTACCCACCTTTGTCAGGGCCATTCCAGACGGCTCAGGTGAGGTGGGGCTGGGGGTGCACAGCTCAAACCCCCGCTCCTCTTGGCTGACAGATCCCCAGGGTTGGCCTGATCCTTCTGTTCCTTCTGACTGAGCCTCCCGTCCCTTGGCCCTGCGAAGGCCGCTCGGCTTTCCGAGCTCAGCAGGTTGATCGCTGCTGCTCCTGGGAAGCGGCCCTGAGCAAGCTGGGAGCTTCTCAGAGGCCCTCGCGTTGTGGGGATGAGAGTCTCCCCTGAGCCAGCAGCTCCTCGAGGCCAGGTCCTCATGTACCACAGTGTTCCCAACTGCCAATGCACACAGGGCCCTGGAGCATGTGCTGAGTGGACCGGAAGTGCATCTCCCGCTGGTGTCTAGGCCTAAGCCAGAGGTCGTCAGTAATGAAGGAACAAAGAATTGAATGAAATGAACAAAAAGCAATAGTCACGTTTACTCAAAGCGAAAGTGAAGCACGGGAGAGTGAGCCTGGGCTGAGTAAAGCAACAAGGACAATATAAGCAAAGATAAAAGTATATTTCCGTGTCTGGGAAGCATTTCGGTGAAGCACAGAATGAGCTTCCATAGGATGTTAGGATAGGCCTGGGGATTTAGCTCAGTGGTTCTGGCACCTGCTTCCAAAGCACAAGGTTCCAAGTTCGATCCCTGGTAACCACATGCCACAGTGCCGAGTGTGGTAGCTCACGCCTGTCATCCTAGCACTTGGAATACAGAGGCAGGAGGATTGCTGTGAATTCGAGGCTTGCCTGGGCTACATGATACGCTCAGGGCCAGCCTGAACTACAAAAAGCGAGACCCTGTCTCAAAAAAAAAAAAAAATTAGGATAGCACTGCATCCTCATGACTGCCTGTATTGATACTGTTCAAATCTCAAGGAAATCCTGGAGAACTTCTATATCTAGGGGCAGGACTAAGAGCCCATCCTAGGCTAACGTCAGCTCCAGGCTGTCCTATTGGAAACTTGCTTAAGTTCTCGTGAGAATTCTACGGGCCGGGCTTTGGGACCTGTCATGCGCGTGTGTTTGGGGATCTTGTACTGAGCAGGTCACATCTGCTTCACTGGCCAGTTTTGCTCTACCCCAATGTCCTATCTCAGGCCCAGGCTCTGCATTCAGACCACATCCCGTATTTGTCTGAGCCTAAGATTCAGATTCACCCGAAGTGATAACTAAACACTCAGCTTCCCTGGTCTCTCCCCGAGAGGGGAAATCATTACCGAAGATGTGGACAAACGTGGCACAGTGCATTCTCTGACAGTTCTGGTGGTCAGAGTTTAAAATTTATACTCCTAGGAAGACACTGTGAGGTGGCTGCTACTGGCAGGTCAGATGAGGGCACCTGGGAGCAAAGGGCTCCCCAGGTTCAGGGTCCCAGCGCTGAGGGGCGTGGAGCCCTTCAAGGACAAGGACTGAAGCTGGAGGAGATCTCAGAGCCGCCAGCCAGTTCTGCGCAGCCCCTGGGACAATGCTTGGGTCAGAGTGGCCTGCCTCAGCTAGTTGGCAGGCCCCTGGGGGCACAGTGAGGAGAGAGGCCGTGCTTCTTGGCTGGAGGGCTGGCACCACCTGAAGGGCCTGAACTTTGGAAAAAGGCAGCCATCCTTGCCTCTGGTAATGTGGATGGAGTGCCGAGGGGACTGTGGCTTTCTGTAGGTCACACGGGGACACTGAGCAGGAGCACCTGCGTCACAGGGTATGTAGCAGGTGCTGAGGAGCACCGGGGCCAAGTCTTGCCGGCTTCCTCCACCCGCTAAGGTGTGGCCCCGGCAGCTCTGCCCTGACCTTGCGTGGTTCAGAGGCTTCATGGCTGCTTCAGAAGGAAATGAAACTGAGCACGTTGTAGAACCCCCTCCTCTGACTGGGGACCTACACCTCCTTTCTTCACCATGTCCCCAAAACCTCTCATCACCCTGCAGCACCCAGTGGTCTGTGGGAGTGAGGTCCCCAAGCTCAGAGTCCCTAAAACGCTGGTGCCCCTGATAGATTGCAGAACCATCATGTTCCTGTCTTCTCTGGCCAAAGAGCGTGCTCAGTGTGCCCTCCAACTACGAGGGTTGTTGGTGGAGGCACCGGTGGCACTTCTCCCTTTCTGACGCTCTGGTCTTTAAATCTGTTGAGCTGGCAGTAGACAGATCTACAGGAGAGAAAGCACACAGATATACGAACACACGTGTGCACACCCAGGATGACACACACAGGGGCAAATGAGTGACCTAAATACCTTCCTCAGACGGCACCGGCGGGAGGCAAATCCAAAGCAGCTGTAAATGATTTTTTTTTTTTAATTATCTTATTGGTACATTAAATATACACATCATGATTGCACTCCATAATGGGGATTTGTACCAGTATAAGACACAACTTAATTCTCATTTTTTCCCACAGCCCCACCCACCCTGTAAATGATTTTTAGGGTTGACAGTGGCCTGGGACAAAGTTTCTCTGGGCTCTGGGTGTGGTATGTGATTTTCAGACTCCTCTGTGATAGGGGTTTAATCTTCCCCAGATAATGACATTTCTGGAACAGGATGGAGGTGTGTGTGTGTGTGTGTGTGTGTGTGTGTGCCAGAGCTGGGCTACAGGTAGGGAAGGGAAGGTCAGGAAAAGCCCTCCTGGATTTGCTTCTCCCAGGGCTCTCGGTCTCAGGTTTTGGAGTACAGCTTTTTGAACCGCTCCACTGGGATCTGGTGAGGTCATGTGGAGCCCTTTAAAATCTCTCAGGTGTTGTCCCTGGTCCTCTGTAGCTCTTGTAAGCTGGTGGTGTAATTTCACAATCACTGTCAAAACCAAGCAAACCAGCCTCACCCAATCCTCCGGCTTCCATTTCCTGTTAAATTATTCACGTTTGTCAGCTCTCTGCTTTTTCTTCCTCTTATCCAATCCTGACTGAGGAAGCCTTTTGGTCAGGGAGCTGCTGTGGACCCTTTTCTGTTAGAACCAAAAGCTGTGAAAACGTTTTGTTGGCAACTGGGCCTTTTGCTCCCCCCGGTCACAGAGGGAGGTGCGCAGCAAACATGGGTCCTGGAACTGGGCTTGTGCAGGCGATTTTGTGTCTTCGGCCCAATGTCATCTGGCTCTTCTCGGCCTTTGCCTGCAGTCGGCGTCCGAGGCCTGCACAAAGGGAGGCCTGAGGAGATAGTCAGCCAGGATCTGTGCTAGGATGAGAGCTCTGTGCTTGGCTAGGCACAGGATTCAGATTCAGCGGGGAGATTCCCAGATGTATTTACCAGGCCTCTCCCTGGCAGCTCCTGAGGCTCCGGGGAACTGTATTTGGTCCTACACACCTTTGGAAGAACAGCGCTCAGGGAGCTTGGAAGTGACCTGGCAGAGGCATGGGGGAGGGGACCCAGCTTGAGGATCATAGTGGCAGGTGGCTCCCAGAAGACATCCCCCGCTTGTCAGGCTGACCCTGGAGGCTTGCCACACTTGCCTCTCCCTGGGCTTCCCTCCTCTGGGGCTCAGTGGTTCCTGCTGCTGGGGCCAGAGCCCTATCACGGAGGGCTCACACCATGTGGCTTCCAGGAGACAGCATCCTAAATCATCCTGTGGTGACAAACCCTGTGGAGCAAGGTGTCTGCACAGTGATGAGGGCACAGGGGGACAGAGGAGGAATGTTTCTGAACACAGGGAGCCCCCTCTGCTATCAAGCCCCCGTCTCTCCTGGCTGGTGCTGAAGGCATTTTTTTCAAAGCCCCGTCGGACCTGGGCTCTCCCTTGCTTTGTGTCTTTCTGTGGCTCTCCATCACCCTCTGGATAAAACCCATATTCCTGGAGTGGTGTGGGTTTTTCCAAACACACCCTCATTTATCCAAGATTGCTTTCCACCCGTTTCTGCTATGGCCCACAGGCTCTCTCTGCCCCAGTTCATGTCTTCTCTCCCGGGACGTTGGCTTTCCCTGCCGGCTACCTCCCTCCCGGCCACACAGCGGAGCCCTAGTCTGACTAAGTGGAGACAGCTTCATTCCGTGCTGGGCTCCTGCAGACTTCCATCTTTACGTCCTTAGCCCCTGGCCTGTGACCTGGTACAGAGCAGGTACTCCGTGGACGTCTGTCCCGTGTTTACTGACTTCCACACTGAGACAGCGCTGGGTAACGGTGTGCGCTGATCAGAAGCACGAAGGCTTGGCTTCCCAGATTCCCTCAGATAAACAGCCCCACAAACTCATTTCAGGGCTGACGATGGAGATGAGCTCCAGATAGCTCCACAACTTTCAGATGGCTCCACAAACACCGCAGACAGAGCTGGCTGAGTCTATAAATGAGGTTTCCTTTAAAAGTTTGGGCCTCAGCCACCTGGGAGCTTGTTTAGAAATCCAGGATCCCAATCTATGTGCAGACAGGGTTTCCCGAGATGTGCGCACCTTGGACAGTGCTCTCTGGGCCTGTTGAGGGTTTGCCTCCGGCTCTTTGCTGGGAACAGAGAAGCAGCCTGGAGCCCAACTCAGGCAAGGTTTGTTGTGTGTGGACAAGGCAAGGATCAAGAAGGAGACACGCAGGATCTCATTGGAACCTGAGGGCGGGAACCACAGTGGACTCAGTTCTCAGTGGAACTGGGCCTTGGGGGCTGTCTCTTCCCAATTTCAGTGCAGCTGGCCTCTGGGTCTGGGACTCGGACTGTTCTGACTGAGCTTCTGCAAAGCTCTTCCGTGTTGGCCTTTGTGGTTTACAAAGAGTGACTCTGATTGGCCGGGGAACCTGTAGATCACGGCATCTGTGGCTGCTGTCACAAGGTGCAAAAGAAGCCCACGTGGGTCTAGACTTATGGGCGTGGAGCGTCACACATGCGTGGGCATGTCAGGAAGCACGCAGTCACTCCGCAGACACAGATGAGTCTGCACAAAGACTTACGGCTTTAAGCGGTGCCCACCTGGTCCCCATCCCTTTGGCTGACCCAAAGGTGCTGCTCGGTGAGGTCCTGAGTAGGCCTCGTCAGAGCTGGGTGCTTCTCCTTGTGCTCAGCTCCATCTTTCTGTTAACAGCACCTCTCTTGGGTGTGGCCAGTTTACACTCTCTTTTCTCCATTTGGATTGTTTCTGGCTCAAACGTTCTTGCCGCCTTGAGAACTGCCATTTGGACTCTGTCGCCCCCTCCTTCCTGGGGTACTCTTCCATCAGACTGAAGCTTGTTCGAGGCTGGGTTCTCTGCCGCACCCCCTGCCCTCTTTTCATGCCTTTACCCGAAGTTTTCTCCTGTTTGGTGGATCAGTGTTCTCTCTGCAGCTAGAAGAGGCCTCACCTTCAAGGCCCATTTCTCCGTCACCTACACCAAGGCAGTTCACAGAGCCCTTCTCCAGTTGCCCTGCAGCGTGGCCCAGTGTGATGGCTCAGCCTGTGGAGCCAGACAGACCCCGTCACACCCCAGCCGTGTCTCCTACTGCACAAACGACCATGATGACCCCAGGCCCTGGGGCGGCTGTGAGATTTGATGGCATTCACTCTATGTCCAACAGCTTGCTATGGAACAGACTCGCAACAATGGTGACTGTTGTGTTTCTTTGTAGAAAATGGGGAGTTCCTTTCCCTGGATCTTGGAGGGTCCAAGTTTCGGGTCCTGAAGGTGCAAGTCTCTGAAGAGGGAAAACGAAACGTCCAGATGGAGAGTCAATTCTACCCAACGCCCAACGAGATCATCCGGGGGAACGGCACGGAGGTACCGACCGGGCAGGCAGCGAAGGTTCTGTGTGAATTGTGAGAAACTGTGCCCAGCCCACAGTCCTGCGCTTTCTCTTTCTGCAGCTGTTTGAATATGTAGCTGATTGCCTGGCAGATTTCATGAGGACTAAAGGGCTGCAGCATAAGAAATTACCCCTCGGCTTTACCTTTTCCTTCCCCTGCAGGCAGACTAAGTTGGAAGAGGTAAGGAGAGTGGGAGGGAGTGTGGGCCTGGGCAGGGGCCTGGCCAGGGATTTAGCTCTGTAGTTCAGGTGTGGTGGCTCACATCTGTAACCCCAGCACTTGGGAGGCAGAGGCAGGAGGACTGCCGTGAGTTCGAGGCTGGCCTGGGCTACCCAGGGAGCTGCAGGAGCTTGGTGGTTTGTCTCTTTCTCTGCTTTGTGTTAACGCTGAAGTGGTGCTGCGAGGCCTCCACTCTACCCTGCACACGGCATAGCATTCGAGAGTGGGATGGCTGCATGTGGTCCTCAGACCTCCACACGCGCTGCACTCGCCGAGGACCTCAGCAGGTCGGCAGCCAGGCCCTCAATTTGCATTTCTTTTTTTTTTTTTTTAAGGAAAAAAAGGAAAAGGCTCGGCATGGTGACACACACAATCCCAGAATTTGGGAGGCTGAGGCATTAGGAGTGCTGCAAATTCAAAGCTAGCCTGGGCAAAATAGTGAGATCCTATCTCAAAATAAATAAATAAAAATTTAACAAAAGGGAAGAAAGAAACAAAGTTTCAAGGGACCTCAGGAAGCTGGGAAATGAATTCTGATTTGGGATCCTGTGATGCAGATGGGGTGGAGTGTAGAGGAGCTAATGCCACCCAACGCAAGCTCAGGATGCCCAGGAAGCAGGTGAAGGTCCACAGGTCTGTGGGGGTCCATCTGCCTTCAGGAGGAGGAGGCACAGCTAAGGGGGAGTCCAGTTAAACCAGGGGCCTCTTGAATGCCGAGCCACACCCCCAGGTCTGGAATTTTTCTAATAAGAGGACAGAAAAGTCTTCTCCAAGGAGAATCACTTGCAATGCCAGCATGCACGGAGGTCCACTCTTAGGATTCTTCTAGCCACAGCTACATGAAGTAGCTTGGAAAACCATTTTTCCAAGTTAGTGGTGTTCTGCTGTGAGACACGCTGAGTCCACCAAAAACGTGAATATGCACTTCTGGGAAAGAAGAACTTGTATAGACATTTAAATACTAAATTGATTGAGATATCATGTGATTAATCCATTTTTGGCCTCTGCAATTCCGAGAGGTGCTCCCAGGGGTGACCATCAGCTTCCAGACATTTATTAGCACGGTGAACTGCTGCTCAGGTAACCTTGGTCGTGGAGATTGCTGCACGTGCATTTTCAATTTCTTCTCCAAGGGCCAAGGTTTACATCATGAAAAAACATGCTGTTCTTCTTTTCCCAAACTGTGCACACATTTTTGGGAAGACTGTGCATATATTTACTTTTTTGTCCCTATTGTACATTTATCTTATCACCAAACTTTTACCCTCCTCAGTTGGTCCTACGTTGTCCCCAGCAGCTTTTTGGGCAGAAGCTGCCCCCCATCTTTCACTCCTTTATCTAATGAGGCTGGGAAGTGGCTGCGGCCTAAGAAGGCAGAAGTTAGAGAGACTTGCCACGGGGAGGCGCTGTGGTGCAGGACAGAAACCCAGCTTCTGATTTGGATTCAGACCTGCAATCTAGCAGGGTTTGGTCCTTTGTTCCTTCTGAATCCTGTATGAGTTTCCTTGTCTTTAAATCCTGGTTTCTTTATCCGTAAACTGAGAGCATCGGAAGAGGTATGACTGAGGAGGCTATGAGCTTGGGCCTAGTGCCTCCAAGTTCCCTCTTAATCTGAAACATTCTATGATTATTTGTGATTTCAGGAATTACCATTTGGGAAACACCATTTGTAAGAAAATAACTGATAATGCAACTTGAGAACCATTTTTCCAAGTTAGAATTAAGTTCTCAAGAGAGTCCTGCAAGGTAGTAACACGTTAGTTCTCTCTGGGGACTTGCAAGTCATACATTCCGGACACACAGTATATGGCTACTGCATCCCAGATATTTTTATTAGCACGTGCCTGTGGGGGACATGGTATTTCCTCCCTCCCTCCCTGCGTGGGGGAGTGATGTTCCATCACAGAAAGGAGGAAACTGAAGCTCCAGTGTCTTACAAATCTGTTTTCTGACTCTTTGGCAATTGCTGTCTGTTATCATGCATGATAATTCAATCTTCTCAAATGAAAGGAATACATGGGTTTAAGTGACCAGAAAGGACCCCAGCAATATCAAAAGAATCTATTCATAGTAGCCAAGATATGGAACTGACCTGTGTCCACCAGCATAGGAATAGATAAAGAAAGTGTGGAACAAATACATAGTGGAATACTATTCAGCCATAAAATGGAGAGCCTGTCATTTGTGGCAACATGTGTGGGGCTGGAGGACATTAGGTAAAGTGAAATGAGCCCATCACAGGAAGATACCACATGACCCCACTCATTTTGTAATCTAAGGAAGTTGATCTTGAAGTAGAGATTAAAAAGGAGGTTACCAGAGGCTAGGGAGGACCAGAGGTTGGAGGGACGGTAAGGGAGTTGCAGTCAAGTGATAGAGATGAGGGCTGGTGTCCTAGTACACAATAGCCTGGCTGTAGGTAAGATTATATTGTATATGTACTTCTAAACAGCTAAAAGAAAAGACTTTGGGGGCCTGGGATTTAGCTCAGTGGTTCCAGCGCCTGTCTTGCAAGTGCAAAGGCCTGGGTTCGACTCCTGGTAACCACATACCATACTGGGTGTGGAGACTATGCCCAACAGCAATCAGTGCCACATACCACAGTGCCGGGTGTGGTGGCTCACACCTGTAATCTCAACACTCGGGAGGCAGAGGCAGGAGGATTGCTGTGATGTGAGTTGGAGGCTGAGCTCAGGGCGAGCCTAAACTACGAAGTGAGACCCTGTCTCAAAAAAAAAAAAAAAAAAAAAAGACTTTGAATAGTCTCATCACAAAGAAGTGGTGAATGATTAGACTAGTCACCCCAACCGATCACCGCACGTTGTGTGCCTGGAAATGTCAGGCTCCATACAATTATTATGTGTTAACTTAGAACAAAATAAAACAATCAGGTGATTGAGCTTGGAGAAGGATGCCATGAGGATACAGGAAGTCTCTGCAGCTTGGGGGCTGTGAGCATACCCTCAGCGGGGCTGGGTCTCAAACCTTCCCACAGGGCGTCCTGCTGTCGTGGACCAAGAAGTTCAAGGCCCGGGGAGTCCAGGACACAGACGTCGTGAGCCGCCTGACCAAAGCCACGAGGAAACACAAGGTGAGTAGCTCCGGGTCCGGGCCCTTGCCCGGAGTGGGATCCTGTGCTGAGCCTGCCAGGGGGCGAAGGGACAGGGCCCTCCCAGGAGGCCGTGCGGCAGTGCAGAGGGGACCAAGCGTGCGGAACGCGCATGCGTGCCTTTTCACGTGGGGGCGCCCTAGCCATGGGAAGTGTGACCACAGCTGGCCAGGGCCTCTGAATGCCATACTCAGGGGCACATCGTTTACCGGAGCTGTGTGTGAGCCCGTCCTCCTCTCCCAGACCGAAAAGCTTACCTTCTCTCCAGTCTGGCCCACTCTCTATCAAAGGCAGATCCCCTCTTTGTCCACTGTGCTGGGGAAGCCAGACCTTGTCTAGGCTGGGCCGGCGCCCCACCACTGAGCTACCGCCCCAGCCCCGACATGTTTGGATGTGTGGCCTTCCAGGCTTTTTTCGTTTTGAAACAGAGATCCTATTACTTTGTAGCCTGAATTTCTCTTATGGTTCTCAGTTTACCACGTCATGTTTCTCCAAACCTGGAGAACTTTGAACAGGAATCCTAGGCCAGAAGCCAGGTGCTGCCCGTGGGGGGTCCTGGCCGAGGTTGTGTCCGCCACCCGACAGGTCCGGCTGGCAAGGACTTGCTGCCAGGACAGACACACTTTCCCCTCTGTCCTCCAGGGTCCCCTCAAACCAGAGTGCCCTTCTGCCGGACCACCTCACAGAGGTCTCCACCCTCAGAGCGGGAGTTCCAGCTGCCCAAACTCAGCACTTGATAAAAGCCTTGTTTCTTCTGGTCAGGGCTGGGAGGTAGAACCTAGCGATGTGGGAAGGAATCACACCCCATCACCCACTGATGCCCCTGAACCTGTGCTCAACAGGACCTGGATGTGGACGTTCTGGCTTTGGTCAACGACACTGTGGGGACCATGATGACGTGTGCCTATGACGATCCCTACTGCGAAGTTGGCGTCATCATTGGTAACTCAACTGGAATTGTTTTCTGGAGTGGGGGAAGGGCTGGCTTAGGATTCCTTTGGGCAAAACTGAGTAAGTGGAAAGGGCTAAAGTTACCAAGAGAGGGGACACAGGGGAATGTGAAACCTCTGGCTCAATCCAGGGTGTGCTGAGCCCAGGGTCCAGTGCTCAGTACTGGTCGCATGGTGGGTTCCCATGATCTTTCTGGGTTTCACTGGGGACTTGGGGTCGGGGGGCCGGGAGGCCACCAGCTTTTCCCCACAGAGAGGGGACTGCACTGGAGGACTCTGGGTAGAGACAAGTGGGTGCACATTTCTAAACACTCTTTGGGGTGCTGAGTGGAGAATTGGTTCCCGGGGACCAGGGTGGAAACGGTGACCAGTGACGAGGCCACTGGGCTGCCTGGTGAGACGCAGAGAGACCTGGGCTGGGGAGGCCGCGTGCCATGGGGCAGGGGGCAGCAGGGAGGCCATGAGAGGGTGCTGGGGTGTACGGAGAGGCCAAATTGACCTGATTTACATGTTTTGGTGTGCTACTGAGGATCAAACCCCATGGTGCTCTTCCATTGAGCTATAGCCTCAGCCCTTTTTACTTACTTTGAGATACGGTCATGCTAAGCTGTTCTGGCTGGGCTGGAACTTGTGATCCTCCTGCCTCAGTCTCCCAAGTACCTAGGTCATAGGTGTGTATCACTGCATCTGACTTGCAAGTTTTTCCCAAATAGCCACTTCCCCTCTTCCCAGGCCTCTACCAGGGCAGGGAAAGTTTTCTGAACTGTGTTTTCCTAATTTCCAAAAGCACCTGGTCAGGACTTTCCTAGGAGGCAGAGTCTTTAGATCGAAGCTTCCTGTTTCCAGAAGCTTCGCTCCCCGGAACTGGATTAGTACCAGCTGCTGTTCTTTTGTCTTGGTGGTGATTTCTTGTGATCTACAGATATCCAGTGTCATCCCTGAAGTGTTTATGCTCCCTGAGCAAACCTTTTTCCACATAACACTTTACATTCGGCTTTGTACATTTCTCAGTTTTTGTGTTAGCATTTTAATACTCAGACCAGAGTACTAGGCCAGGGAAGATAGCAGACAGTGTCTTTCCAAGAAAGTTTTTCCAAGAAGGTTTATTAATGCATAAAAATTCTCTTGCTGTAGATGTACCATTCAGTGATTTTTAAAGTAAATTTACAGATATTTGGGACAATATATTCTTTTTTTATTAGAACATATCTGTCATATGTGGTGACTCCATTCATTATAGGCAGTAGGTATGTGTACAACAACACATCCTAATTCTTTGTGTTCTCTGTGACTCCTACCTCCCTGTTCCTGCCGTCCATCTTTATATTTGTACCAAAGGTCCATCAGCCTGTTTCCTACATTCTTTCTGTTCTTTTGCTCTTTAAATTGTGCATTCTTTTAGCTTCTCGTGTAAAAGAAACAGTGTAACATTTAAACTGATGTGTCTGACGCATTTCACATAACATAATGATCTCAAGGTGCATTAATTTTCCTACAAATGACTCAAATTTACCCTTCTCTGAGGCAGAAGAGTACTCCATTATGTGTAAATATTCTCGTCATCCATTCATCTGCTGATGGATATGTAAGATTTAGCTCCTATGACCTGTGCTGCTGTAAACATGTGTGTGTGTGTGTGCATGCGCATTACTGTCACATGATCTCGTTTACTCTTTCTGGAGATCCTTAGACGGGGAACAGCTGGGTCATATGGAATTTCTAGTTTTTTGAGGAATCTCCATGATGATTGTATTAGATTATACACCCACCAGTAATGTGAAAGGGTGCCTTTTCCTTCACAGCCTCGCCAGCATTGGTTATCAGTTGCTTTCTTGACGTGTAATCTCCATTCTAATTTTATATCTGCTCCATCTCCTCAAATTCCAAGCAGGTTGCAGGTTGTGCTATCTGCAGCTGTTCCCCAGTTCTTGGGTGCTTGAGGGTTTCCTTCGGGTTATTTTGTAATTGAATATGGCACATGGCTCTCTTAGGTAAGAGAGCACTTACTAATCACTGTCAAAGATAAAATGTAGTTTGAGCTAGGAACAATTTTTGGCAGGTCATGAGGAAAGAATATTCTTAGTATCAAATAGATCAGAATGTAAGTAGCTTAGCAAGAGATTTTTAAAAAATTACTCTGACTTGGAGAGAGGTGAGCTTTTAAATGAAATATTCACAAGATTAGCTTAACTCATGCCCCTGTTGTAAGTGCTTTGTCAGCTTACATGCATATTCATGAGGGACCGCTTCACAATCAACTCCATTCACAACAGGAAACCATTAACACCGAGAGTATAGACTCCACCAGCTTCTTCCTCGTGAGCTCACAGCTCCTCTGGCCAAGCTGCTTCCCTCTGCCAGAGCCAGCCTGGGCGTGGATCAAAAGCACTTTGTCTGCGTCCTCTGTCCTCTGGAGGACTCCAGGCAGGGAGTGCTCGGTCTTGCCCAGCCAGGGCCCCTGCTCTCTGAATATTCTCTGCTGTCCCCTTTCAGGAACAGGCACCAACGCGTGCTACATGGAGGACATGAGCAATATTGACCTCGTGGAAGGCGACGAGGGGAGGATGTGCATCAACACGGAGTGGGGGGCTTTCGGGGACGATGGGGCCTTGGAGGACATCCGCACCGAGTTCGACAGGGAGCTGGACCTCGGCTCGCTCAACCCGGGGAAACAACTGTGAGTGCCCTCTTGCTCTTGCCTCCCTCAGGCCCCTTCGCCCCTGCGAGGCTCTCTGGTTGGGAACAGTCACCGGTCATCGGTGTGGCTCATCGATGAGGCGGGGCTTGTCTCACGGGCACATGAGAAGATCGAAACTAAGAAAGTAGAGTGATGTGTCTGTCCTAGGTCCGTCCCTATCTCTGGAATCTGTATGTGTGTGCAGGGCCCAGGGCTCAGGCTTGGCAGCAAGCGATGGAGTCCTGCCCTCTTGGGGCACATGGGTGAATGGTCACAGAGTAACTCGGGGCACAAGAGGCTGGACTTCCTCCAAAGGCCCCACCCACACCGAGCCTGGTACTGCTGGCGGGCCTTTCCTTGGTGTCTGCTCGCCACATCCTTCCCACCCACAGCCCATACTTGCCTACAGAATAAGTACAGTGGTACCTCCGTTCGTGAACACTTTTGTTTGCAGACAATTTGATTCGCAATGAGGAACATTTGCCAAAATTTTGTTTTTGTTTGCAAACTCTGCGTTGGGAGATGAGCATGATTGCAGTTATCCTTTTTGAACATGAATGTGGGTATCTTTTCCAGAATTGTGGAACAAATCAAGTTCGTGGACTTGGGCTCCACTGGTATTTAGAGGTATTTAGGTGTCTGCCTCCCTCTTTCTCTATATGCTGCACTTGCTGAACACAAGAGACAGCTGGTTTTTCTTTTCTTTCTATACACAGTATCATATATTATTGTAGCTCGTTCTTGAGCAAAAAAATATGTTTTTTTTAGTATTTTTTTTTTTGAGACAGGGTCTCGCTTTTGTAGTTCAAACTGTCCCTAAGCTCAGCCTTGAACTCATAGCAGTCCTCCTGCCTCTGCCTCCTGAGTGCTGGGATTACAGGCGTAAGCCACCACACCACGCGCAAAAAATGTTTTTTAAAAGTTAAAAATTTAAGTTTAGATTTTAAAAAAGGTTGTGGAAATAGTACAAAATTTCCTTACACTCCATTCACTCAAATTCCCTAAGTATGATAAGGAATGAAAACATCCCCTCTGTGTGTGTGTGTGTGTGTGTGTGTGTGTGTGTGTGTGTGTATCTATGTGTCTACACAAGTATATAAAATAGTTACATGTATATGTATAAAATTACTCTTTTCTGAGCTATTTAGACAAAGTTTAAGATATAATATTCTTTCTTCAATTCTTCAGAGTATATTATCTAAAAACAAATGTGTTGTCTTACGTAATCACACCACAATAATAAAATTATTAGAAATTTCAATTAATTAGGACTGCAGAAGGGGGCTGGGGATTTAACTCAGTGGTTCCAGCATCTGCCTTGCAAGCACAGGGCCTGGGTTCCATCCCTCGTAACCACATACAACAAATGCCAAGCGTGGGCCAGGGAGTTAGCTCAGTGGTTCCAGTGCCTGTCTTGCAAGCGAAAGGGCCTGAGTTCGATCCCCCGGTAACCACATACCATAGTGGGCATGGAGACTCACGCCCAGCAGCAATCAGTACCACATACCACAGTGCCAGGCGTGGTGGCTCACGCCTGTAATACCCAGCACTCGGGAGGCAGAGGCAGGAGGATTGCTGTGATGTGAGTTTGAGGCTGAGCTCAGGGCCAGCCTGAACCACAAAGCAAGACCCTGTCTCAAAAAACCCTGTCTCGCTTTGTGGCCCTGAGCCAAGCATGATGGCTCACACTTATAATCCCAGCACTCGGGAGGCAGAGGCAGGAGGATTATTGAGTTTGAGGCTGAGCTCAGGACCAACCTAAACTACAAAATGAGATCCTGTCTCAAAAAAAAAAAAAAAAGCTTAGGAATGCAGAAGGGCTCAAGTTCAATCCCTAGTACTGCAAAAAAAACAAAACAAACATTAATTAGGAAATGAATACTCAATCAGTTCTAATATCTAACTTATAGATTTTTATTCACAATTCACCAGCTGGCCACCAATGTCAGAACGAAGAAGGAAGTGTGGTGGTCCAGGCACCAGTCCAGGTGCCAGGTGACATTCGCAGCCCTGTCTTTAGCCTCTTCTATCTTGTCACCGTGGCTCGTGTCTCTCTCCACTGTGACGTCGGAGCTTGCAGGCCATCAGTTTTGCAGAGTCCCTCCATTTGGATTTGTCTGATGTTTCCTCAAGACTGATTCAGTTTTGACAGTGGCGTGCACTGTCCTAAGAGGCATGTGAAGGTTTTCGTTACTTTTTTTGGTACAGGGGAATCAAACTCAGGACCTTGTGCTTGGCAGGCAGGTGCAGAACCACTAAGCTACATCCCCGACCCTGTGTTTCATTACTGTTCACACTGATTCTGTTGACTTGGTGAAAGGGTATCTGACAGGTTTCCCTTCTTTTGCCTTTGCAATGAGTGCATATCTGGGAAAGAGATTCTTCGAGGCTATGAAAATATCCTGTTTCTTCCCAAATTTTCACTTTCTAGTTTTAATATTTACTGGTCAGTTTCTAAACCCATCATTCCTCCTGTTTATTCGTCATCGTTGTACTGTAAGGAAGGGCTTTCCGATCACGTCCATTTATTTACACTCGTATGCACGCATGGGCTGCATTTTTTTAAATTTAATAAGCCCTGATTTCTTTTTGTTGTTATTGCTCCAGGCTCCTCTTATGCTTTCCCAGCCCTGGAATCAACTATGTAGTCAAAATACCCTAGTGAATAAACATTTTAGACACCTCCCAGAAACCATCTGAAGACCAGAAATGCAAACCCACGCAGCACATTCCTGTCCCCAGCACACCCTCAGCCCTTCCTCGGAAGTGGTGCCCACTTCGGGCCTTCGTCATTCTCATCCACTTCCATTCCTTTCCCCCATCTAACATAGATTCCCTTTGAATATCTTCTGTGTCTCAGTGTTCTGTAGCTGTTTATAGAGGGACCTATATGGCTGATTATGAAACAGATGGTCATTGCTTTTGTCTTAGAGCATTTGGAGAATATAAATCACATATCATCATTCAGCCAGACATGGTTAGCAGTTACTTGATGTGCAGACCAGAGCAGGAGTGTGGGCAGCCTTGAGGGACATCCACCCATATGTCGCTCACAGAGACAGTATCTTTTGTTTTTTTGTTTTTTTTGAGACAGGGTCTCACTTTGTGGTTCAGGCTGGCCCTGAGCTCAGCCTCCAATGCACATTACAGCAATCCTCCTGTCTCTGCCTCCCGAGTGCTGGGATTACAGATGTGAGCCCGGCACTGTGGTATGTGATACTGGTTGCTGGTGGGTGTGAGTCTCCACACCCAGTATGGTATATGGTTCCCGGGGATCGAACCCAGGCCCTTGCACTTGCAAGACAGGCGCCAGAATCACTGAGCTAAATCCTCGGCCCAGAGACAGTATCTTTTGTACACATAGGCCAGTGCAGGAGTTGGAAACATTTGAGTTTGAAATTTGATTGAGTGATCTTAGGAAATACCTAAAGTCTCATGTCAGGGTTCCTTATGTCCAGCATGTGACTCTCCAGCTCCCCACTGGCCAGGGTGATTTGATAAAGATTCTTGGAGGCCAGTGCTCTTCAAGCAGGAAGGGATCTCTAGTGTCTTCCAGCTCAGCCCTCTCCTGAGGATAGTGCAGCCGACAGTAGATCATGCTGTCCTACCAGGGGGCACCGTCTTGGGCTGGCCAGAGGCCTCCTTAACCAGAGCTTGTGGTGTTTGCAAAGAGATGCTTCATAAACAAGGGCCTTGCTGCCACTGATGTCTGCACCAAAATGCAGGTTCGAGAAGATGATCAGTGGCCTGTACCTGGGGGAGCTCGTCAGGCTCATCTTGCTGAAGATGGCCAAGGCCGGTCTCCTGTTTGGTGGTGTGAGATCCTCCTCTCTCCTCACGAAGGGCAAGATCGAAACACAGCATGTGGCTGCCATGGAGAAGTAAGCTACAGGGGGCGTCCCTCTCGCCTTGCCTCCGTAGGCCTGGGGTAGGTGGCCAGGTGCGGTGCGCTTGGTGGTGAATAGCATTAGCGATCAGGCCCTCCTCCTTCACCAGGAGGGCATCAGGTCTGGGCACAGGTCCGGATGGGTTAGAAATTTCTGCCATGATTCAGAAGCCACCTTATTGGTTTCTCCTTATGTTTTGCTGGCTTTTCTTCCCTAGAGTGGTGACATATATATATTTTTAGGGCCAAAGGCCCTTTCAAAGATCTGATTTAAGTTCTGGATGCTTATTCTGAGAATGCACATTTGTGCACAATTTTGCTTACAATAGCAGGGCTTCATCAGAGCATCTGAGCAAAGAGCTCCAGCTATAACAACAGCCTTCTCCTCCTGCTTTCCTCTCAGCTGGCTTCAGATCTGAGGACTCAAAGGCTTCCAGTCAGAGGCCTCGAGTGGGGAATATGAGGGAAGGTCTGCTCAGGATCCTCAGGCTCGGGGTCCTTGACGTTGGGCTTGTAATCAGTCCAGGTTCTGAGCTCAGCAGGACGGCACTGCTGCCCAGGGTCAGTGTCTGAGCAAAGCCTGGCACAACAGTTTCTGTGAATGGCAAGATAGCAGAGAGTGCTGAAAAACGTGGACTCCATAGTCTCCCTGAGACCAGAGCTGGCTTTAACAGTTATTAGCTGTATTGCAGGCTCAAGTTATTTTTCTCTCTGGACCTGACGTCTCTCGTCTGTATAATTCACTAACAACAGTTCTTCTCCCCTGGGGTTGTTATGAAAACTAAGTGAATTCCATGTAAAATCTTGTGACAAGTACTTGACACATAGAAAGTGCTTAATAAACAGTAGGTGCTATTATCAATGTTGACATTGTTACTATGAGCCAGCCTATTTATTTTCACAATCCCAAGAAGTGGGAGAGCTGCTCCCCCAAGAGGATGTCCACAGCATGGAGGTGTGTGCTTCTCTTCTGTCTCTGGGCCAGGTATAAGGAAGGCCTTGCCAATACGAGAGAGATCCTGGTGGACCTGGGCCTGGAGCCCTCGGAGGCTGACTGCATCGCTGTCCAGCACGTCTGCACCATCGTCTCCTTCCGCTCCGCCAACCTCTGTGCAGCAGCGCTCGCAGCCATCCTGACGCGTCTCCGGGAGAACAAGAAGCTGGCTCGGCTCCGCACCACGGTGGGCATGGATGGCACACTGTACAAGATACACCCTCAGTGAGTCTGCCTGCCAGCCCACACCTTCAAATAAGCTTCCTGACCTGAGTCTCGGGGTGTCTCTGGACTGTGCTCCTTAGAGAGGCAGCTGGAACCTGCGACCTCTTAATGGTTCTGAGACTACAACAGAAAGGGCGCATCCAGAGTCTTCTTTCATCTAGCTAGCTAGGGTCCTTTTGGAAATGACTCCTTTTTCTTTTTGTTTTTGAGACAGGGTCTCACTTTGTAGTTCAGGCTGGCCCTAAACTCAGCATCAAACTCACATCACAGCAATCCTCCTACCTCTTCTTCCCAAGTGCTGGGATTACAGGCGTGAGCCACCACACCTGGCACTGTGGTATGTGGTACTGGTTGCTGCTGGGCGTGAGTCTCCACACCCAGTATTGTATGTGGTTACTGGGGAATCGAACCCAGCCCCTTGCACTTGCAAGACAGGCGCTGGAACCACTGAGCTAAATCCCCGGCCCCAGGAATGACTCTTAAAGAGTCTGCTGAAGTCAGTCACCTAATGAGAATGGCCATCCATCCATCCATCTGTCCATCTATTCACTCCCCACATACACATGCATCTCTCTGTCCATCCAGCATATATGTCATCCATCCACCCATCTAATGTCTAGCTACCTATCTGTACATACATTCATTATCACCTATCCCTCTATCCACCCACCCACTCATCCATCCATCTATCCATCCATATGTCTCTGTCAATCCATCCAATGTCTGTTCATCTATCTGTGCAAATATCCACGTATCCATTACCCATTCTGTATCTCTCCCTCCCTACATCTATTGGTCTGTCTATCCATCCATTCATTATTTATTGAATACTTACTACGTGTAAGATTGGAAAGTAAGATATATCTAATTATGGATGGGGAAAAAGAGAGATGGTAGAGGTTGCTGTATTCATATGAGATCATTTCTTACCAGAATTCTGGTAAGAAATCACATGGAAATGAGAATTTCCCAGAAAAAGAAAGTAAAATCCCCTTTGACAACAGTGATCCTAGAAATCAATTAAGTACACTTTAGAAAGGGCTGAGAAAGAAAATCCTTCCTTTTGGAAAGAGGTGATATCCAGCTATATTACACATGAACAACTGCTTCCGGTTGAAAGGTTAGCTAATCAAATGAGCACTTCCCTGAGCTTCCTGAGTGTCCTTCCACTTCCCTACTGTCCAGCCACCCTTCAACCTCCCTGCCCTCCCTACCGGCCAGCAATAAAAGGGTGAGGCCTGGCCTGGCCTGGCCGGACCCTCCGGGCTGGTTCCCCACTCCATTTGTTTCTGCTCTTATGGGTCAGATCTAGCCTTTATGACTGCTGAATATTTCATCTTCATCTAACTTTCAGGTACCCAAAACGCCTGCACAAGGTGGTGCGGAAGCTAGTCCCAAACTGTGACGTCCGCTTTCTGCTGTCAGAGAGTGGCAGCACCAAGGGGGCTGCCATGGTGACCGCAGTGGCCTCTCGCGTGCAGGCCCAGCGGAAACAGATTGATGAGGTGCTGGCTTTGTTCCGGCTGACCCAAGAGCAGCTTGTGGGTGTGCAGGACAAGATGCGTGCAGAGCTTGAGTTTGGGCTGAAGAGAAAGAGCCACGCGCTGGCCACGGTCAAGATGCTGCCCACCTATGTCCATGGCATGCCGGATGGCACAGGTTGGTCAGCACAGCCTGGCCATGAAGGGCCACACAGGCTTCCATCAAAACCCCTAGTACAGCGATTAGTTTCAGACCCTTAGATTTCCATCTGTAAGGAAGGCAGGAAGAAAGGGAGGATTCGTTCTGCTTCTTTTTTTTTTTTTTAGGTTTTTTTGAGACAGGGTCTCGCTTTGTAGTTCAGGCTGGCCCTTAGCTCAGCCTCAAACTCACATCACAGCAATCCTCCTGCCTCTGCCTCCCAAGTGCTGGGATTACAGGTGTGAGCCACCACACCCGGCACTGTGGTGTGTGGTACTGGTTGCTGCTGGGGTGAGTCTCCACACCCAGTATGGTATGTGGTTACTGGGGATCGAACCCAGGCCCTTGTGCTTGCAAGGCAGGCGCCGGAACCACTGAGCCAAATCTCCCATCCTCGTTCTGCTTCTTAACATGCGGGTTCCAGATCTTGTTCTCGAGCCTCCATCTAGATTCTTGGACTTGTGTGGAGCTGTTTCATGCGATGATGGGTTCCTCTGGACCTGTGGTGGCCACAGGCTGGAGCAGGCTGTTTGTTATCGTAGAAACTCTGAACAGTTTGTCCTCGCCGCTGTGCAGACAGGATGGGAATTCCTTCTGAGATCTCATGTAGTCAGAGGCCTTGGCCTGGGTTCACTCTTACAGGCCCTGGAACTCCAGTTTCAAGCGTGTCCTTTACTGGACGCCCTGGACCCAGCACAGGTGCTATGGGGCTTCCTTGCAGCTCTCAGTTAGTGGAGTTTAGAGCTGGAAGTATACTTGGAGACCCCTATAACTTTGTTGATGTAGAAGACAGAGCCTGGCCACTCCTCAGAATGGAAAGTCCTCTCAGAGCCCCAGGTCCCTTGCTTCTGTCCAGGGCTCTTTCTGTGGCACCTTGTGGGTGGCAGTGTAGGTGGTACCTGGGCCTGGAAAACCAATCTGGCCTTAGTCGATCTCAAGGCACCTGCCCAGGGCCTAATGCTCCTGTGATCCGGGAGCCTGAGAGAGCAGGCTCCAGCTCTACTTGGACAGGGGCATCTCTTGTTCCTCCCAACACCTTGACACGCGGTCCTGCTCAGTGCACGCTGGTGTAATGCAATCTCCACTTTCTCCACCACAGAGAAAGGAAAGTACCTTGCTCTGGATTTGGGGGGAACTAACTTCCGGGTCCTCCTGGTGAAGATCAGAAGTGGACGGAGGTCAGTGCGAATGTACAATAAGATCTTTGCCATCCCACTGGAGATCATGCAGGGCACTGGTGAGGAGGTGAGTGCCAGGAAGAGGTTTTATGCCCTCTGAATGCCAGCCTGCCCCTCATCCATCCCCGCCTTACATGAACATCACTCTCTCTGCAGCTGTTTGACCACATCGTGCAGTGCATCGCTGACTTCCTGGACTACATGGGTCTCAAGGGGGCCCAGCTCCCTCTGGGCTTCACATTCTCCTTTCCCTGCAGGCAGACAAACATTGACAAGGTGAGACCGCTCTGCAGGCTATGGCCATCCAGGGCCTCTGCACAGATTTGTGGCACCCAGGGTGATCAAGAGATGGTGCTTGGAAAATGAGGACTAGATAGTGGGCTGCTTCTCAGAAGGCCTAGTGTTCCATGAGTCCTGGGGGTCTTGCTTCTGGCTGGTAGTGGGAGAGTGATTTGGGCCTTAGATGGTGATAGGGTAGGAAGAGCTGTCTCTACTGCTGAGTAAGGAAGACTGGGTGTGGTCTGTGCCAGTGGCCACAGATGTGGCCCGCAGAGAGATCTCAGATCCTTGCCAAGACAGGGTGGCCCAGTGGACAAGTTCTGAGGTCACAGGCTGCCAGGCTGCGGCCCCTCCTAAATAACTACTTCCTACATATATCACCTTCAGCAGGCCATTGCTCTTCATATACCTGCTCTTCATGGAGGGTTACTGAAAATAGAGGTACTAGCACCCACTTCGTTAGGATTCAACAAGCTAATGTCGGTGACACACACGTATAGTGTTTGTTCTGTGCCAGACACTGCTCTAGGTCCTCAGGGTGTTCCCTTACCAGCCAGATTGTTTGGATTTGCATCTTGGCTTTTCACCTCCTAGCTGTGCAACCTTGGGCAACTTATTTAACCTCTTCATACCATAGTTTTCTCACTTGATAAAAATAGAACTTATTTTATAGGTATGGTTAGTGGATTTTTAAATTTCTGTGTATTATACTTGGAGTGTATTTTTCTCTGTAGCAGATTCATAGTAAGTGACCTGGAAAGGTAAAAAAGATGCATTATGGAGCAAGAAAGGCAAGTTGCAGTAGTTTACACACTGTATGAATTCATTTATTTAAAAGCACATGTAGAGCAGGGTGCAATGGTACTTGTCTGTACCTCTAGCTACTTGAGAGGTTGAGGGAAGAAGAGTAATAATTCAAGTTCAGTCTGAGCAGTTTACTGAGACCCTGTTGCAAAATAAAAAATCCAATGAGCTATGAATGTTGCTGGGTAGATCACCTTTGTTTTCAGTGTGGGCAGAGAAGAATGTCTGGGAGGATTCCTGTTAATCTGAAAGTAGAATTCATCTCCCAGATTGGGGAGATGGGTAGTTAAAGGACAACACGTCCTTATTAGTGATGCTTTAGTTTTTTTACAACACTAATGTAATCCTGCTGTACTGCCCTTGGAAATGAGCGCTCTGAGACCAAGAGCTGTGTGCTGCTGTCCGCGGTACTGAAAGGGGATGGGCGTCGCGAAGAGCTGCACTCCGACCCAGGGCATTGAGTTTCCGGGGCCCCTTTCTTCCAGCAGTTCTGCCAGGTTCAGGAAGGCATGGTGGACAGGGTGGGACACTAATGGCTGGGGGGAAAAATATATATTATACATAATATGTATATATTGTATGTATATACATTAGATATATATAATATGTATATGTTACATAATTTCAGTTTTTAAAGAAAGAGCCTTTTACATTTGGGGGCTTCTAATTGTCTACGTGTGCCACCCAGGAAAGGGGCAAGGGATCCCGGTTCCTAAGGACTGGAGAGGAGGAAGGGGGCCAGGCTCACTCGCCAGGGCCTCGGGCTGATGTGGCATCTAGTCCCAGGGTTGGGGTCTGACGTCAGATTTCCTGGCCACTTCTGTCTCCTGGCTAGACAGCCACTCTCCAGCCGTCCCACTCCTGGCCAGTCTAGCTCCTGTGTCAGGCTAACAAGTAACCCTGGGCTTCCTCTTAAAAATCAAAATACTGCTTTCTTATTACTATAAAAAATGGTACATTTTAAATTTAGAAAAGTTAGAAAATAAAAACAAATAAAAAGGCACTCACTGATAATCCTGCACCCAGAAACAACTACTTCAACCCCTTCAGTGTATATATTATTCCAGACCTTTTTTTTGGTTTCAAGTATAATTGTTTAAAGTAAAAGTAGAACAGTTCACTATCTGTATTTGTTTAAAGAACTTTCAGTTAATCATGTATAATGAACATTGCTCTCCCAGATCCGATGTTCTTACAGCATGGTTATTTTTATGGCTACGTAACTCTTCTTTCCCTTTTCTTTCCCTTTCCTTCCTTACTCTCTCCCTCCCTCTTCTTTCCCTTCCTTACTTTTCTGCCCTTTCCTCTCCTCTTCCCTCTTTGCTTCTCTTTTTTTTTTTTTCCCCAATACTGAGGATTGGACCAGGGATTTACATATGCTATGCAAAATGCACCCCTAGTTCCTCACAACTTTTTATACTGATGTATAAGACAGATTTCCTTGATATTACTGGAATGACAGAATGCCTTTACTGTTTTCACTTTCTTGTTATTGTTTGTTTTTTTTAGGACACCACCACACGCAGCTAATTTTTCACTTTGAAACAATGCTTTGATAAATAGTTTGTAACCTTACCTTGGACCACATCTCAGCCTGTCCTAGGCGAAATTAAGAGTGGAGGCCTGTGACCTCAGACTTTAATTGAGCACATCATGGCTGGGAACATACCTGACCCTTGAAGAACATGAATTACTGCAGTGGTTCCACTTGGCAGTGAATGTGGACTGGGTGTCATGCTGTGTGACACTCCTGCCATGTTGGGCTACAGAGGCAGCAGAGGCAAAGCACCTGCATGCACTGGGCCAGCCGTCAGACTCAGCACCTGTGTCTACTGGATGTTGACACTGTGCAGTGGTTCCCACAAACCCTTCCTTAGATGTGCTTTACTTCTCTTTCAGGGAACACTCATAGAGTGGACCAAAGGCTTTAAGGCCACCGACTGTGAAGGGGAGGACGTGGTGGACATGCTCAGGGAAGCCATCAAGAGGAGAAATGTAGGACTTGGTATTGACCTTGCCCCCTGGCCCTGAGCCTCTCTACTCTCCCATGCTATGGCCTAGGCCTGTGTCTCAAGCCTCTTTGTGCCCTGGGCTGATATGGCCCTTGTACATTCTGTTTCCAGTATAGCTGCTTCCTTTACAGGAGTTTGACCTGGACATAGTTGCAGTTGTGAATGACACAGTGGGGACCATGATGACCTGTGCTTATGAAGATCCCAATTGTGAGATTGGTCTGATTGCAGGTCAGTGGTTGTGCAGACCCTTTGGGTACTCATGAAGTTCCTTTTCAATATAGTGAAGTGTGTGTGTGTGTGTGTGTGTGTGTGTGTGTGTGTGTGTGTGTGATGTGTCCATTGTTCCACTATACAGAGGCCCTGTCCAAGGCAGAGATGCAATGAATGAAGGCTGGTATTCCAGGTTGCCTAATACCCAAACCTCTCCTTAATCTCTTACTTCATGAAGGGATCGAAGCTGAGGTCATCCTTTTCATCAGAGCAGGATCAGAGGGAAGGGATCTTCTCACCGTGGCCTTGGTCCTCCTCTCTTGGGGGAGGGGATCCCAGTTGGGTCACGTGGGCCTGGGCTGTAGGGAACTAGCTGTTCACTCTGGCTCTAAGATGTAGCTCTGCATTCTGGGTTGGAGCTTACATTGGAGGAAGAGTTGGAAGGGAACTTAGAAAAGGGGAAGGAGCTGAGCATGGTGGCTCCTGCCTAGAGTCCCAGCGCTCTAGAAAGTCATGGCAAGAGGATCACAGTTAGAGCCCAGCCTGGGCAACTTAGACTATCTCAAACTAAAAGATAAAAGAGAGCTGGCATTATATCTCAGTTTGAAGGCCCTGGATACAATGCCCAGTTCTGGGTGGGGGGTGAGGGGGGAAATAAGGAAGAAGAGAAGGGAGTGGGTCGAGATAATACAATGATACAGGCATTTTAGGGGATTTTGGAGGAAGTCTGGCCATGACCAAGGTCAAAAGTGGACTCCAGTGGACTCTTCCCAGGAGACAGTGGGACACGTGGGTTTTCACCAGGTCAAAATGAGGGCAGAGAGCATTGTGGGTGAAAGGCACAGGGAGGCTGTTTGACTCATCCAGCTTGCTAATGTGAGTGGTGGGTGGAGGAGGAGGTGCAGATCTACCAAGCTGTCTTCGGGCTTCACCAGCTTGAGCTCTTGCCCCCTTGTGAGCTCAAAACAGATTGCTTATTTGGTCTGACGTTGGTCCTCGTCTGTGGGAGGATTGGTGAGATCCAGGAGGCCACAGAAGTGCCCTTGTGGCTGGCAGTTGCCTGGACCACTGCGTGGAGCACAGTTCTGAGGCCAAGTCACAGACAGGGAAAGAGAGCGGCTCACAGATGCCGCGTGTTTGCTTATCCAAGGCCAGGTGGTTCCTCCGGGTCCCTCCTGGTCCTCATCCTCCCAGACTGCTCATTCTCGGATTCATTAGAAGCTTTGTGTACTTGTGGCTTCACAATGATGATGATCACGATGAAGATGGCAAATGCCATAGTGAAGACTTAGCATGAGGAGAAACTTTCCATCACCTCATTTATTTCTCTGTAACAAATTCATAAGGCAGATATTATTTCCTTTTTTGTGTGGTACTAGAAATCGAATGCAAGGAATGCTGGGCTGTGTCCCCAGCTCTTTTTACTTTTGGAGGCAGGGACTCAGTTGCCCAGGTTGACTCTACCAGGTTGTGAGTCTACTTCCTCGGCATGTGCTGCAGCACCCTGCATTCCTTCACTTTTATAAATGGAAACTGAGCTTCTGGAGGTCAGCCAGCTGTGTGTGACAAAAGTCCCATCACTCCCCCTTCAGGGACAGGAAGTAACCTGTGCTACATGGAGGAAATGAGGAACATCGAGTTGGTGGAAGGGGATGAAGGGAAGATGTGCATCAACACTGAGTGGGGGGGATTTGGAGATAACGGCTGCATAGACGACATCCGGACGCAGTACGACACGGAGGTGGATGAGGGGTCCTTAAACCCTGGCAAACAGAGGTGAGTGTGCTGCATGTGAACATCTGTGTAGGTCGTGCAGTGAGTGATTCTCCAGACCGAAGGGAAAGGAGCCACTTTCATATCAATGACACGAGAGCTGTGCACGTCTGTCCTTTAGATGTCAATGAAGTGCCTCATGGGGATGGGAGAGAAGTGTCACATTTCTGTCAGGTAGAGGAGGACCCTTGCTGTAATCACCATAAAGACCGTAGTGACTGGAAGTGAAGTCTGAGCAAGCCCTCTCAGGTTGGGCAGGAAGTGGCTGCTGGGACGGGTGGGAGTCCCCGTTCTCCACCACAATGTCACATTTCACAGTGCAGCACAGTCCCCTGGCGAACTGGGAGCACATCCCAGTGACTAACCATACTGGAAGTAACGAACGGCTTAAAAAATCAAGATGAGGGGCCGGGGATTTAGCTCTGTGGTTCCGGTGCCTATCTTGCAAGCGCAAGGACTGGGGTTCGATCCCCCAGTGACCACATACAGTACTGGGCATGGAGACTCCCGCCCACCAGCAATCAGTACCACATACCTCAGGCCAGGAGTGGTGGCTCACACTTATAATCTCAGCACTCGGGAGGCAGAGGCAGGAGGATTGCTGTGATGTGAGTTTGAGACTGAGCTCAGGGCCAGCCTGAACTCCAAAGCCAGACCCTGTCTCAAAAAAAAAAAAAAAAAATCAAGATGATTTTTAAAGAGCAGTTGAGCTGGTACACTCAGCTGTAGTTATGTATGAGGCCCACCCACTGCAATAGGGGTGTGCAGACGTTTTCTGTGGCGGGCCATGTAGCACACATTTGGGGTTTTGGAGTTCATGTGATCTTTGTACAACTAAGCTCAGAATCTTAATATAAAAGAAGGGAACGTGTGGGTTTGTTGTGATAGACAAAGTGCAAGTTGACAGGTTGAACAGGGGAAATGTGACAGATGCCTGGCTGTGGCCCGCTGGCTGCTGCTCAGAAAGAGCCTGGGTGAGGCGGCCCTTTGCCTTCCTTAGTCTTTGCCGCTGGAAGGCAGTGAGCTGTGGGGAGCTCAGCAGTGCCAGGAATTGGTCCAAGAGGAAGGACCTTGTCTCAGGTTCCCAAGTGGGAGCTCCCCAGAGCTATGGCTCCTCAAGGGGCAAGTCCCTTCTGATGTGGAGTTTGGGTCTGCTAGAGGCACGTGTTTTGGCCCTGAGTGTTAAAGGCGGCAGAGTACTTGACTTCGACTTGCAGTTATTATTATTTTCCTGTCCTGGTGTTTGTTGCTTAGACTAAAGAGATCCTGGATGGTTTAGAGAACACACGTCCAGCTCCCGAGTCTCTGATGCTGTGCTGAGTCTGTCTGGCTCTACACCGTTGGATGGATGGTAGTGGCATCATCATGCACCACGTGTGCAGTGGGCCTTCTCAGGGCCCACCTTATAATAGAGGCCCTTCCTCTCTCGTTGTTGGCCCTCGTGGAACGGGCTCACAGCCTTTCAAGCATGCTGATGTGTACAGTCAGTTTAGATGGTCTCTCAGGAGCCAGAAACAAAACTCAGGAAAATCTCAAGTAGAACAGACTGCAGCACAAAGCCAGGGCCATTTGGCTCTGGGGCCAGAAGCGAAGTAGGTTAACTTCTGCTTAGTGCCTCCTGTAAGCTGGACGCCTGCTCCTGCAGGTCCTGTGGGGTCCTGTCTTGCACCATATGGGGTCAGTGACAGCTCACAGTGCCTGCTCACCACAGGCAGCCAAGCTGTGGAAAGCTGGGGCCTGGCTCCAGGCTCTGGGGTGTCAAAGCCTGGCTTCTTCACAGCGTGCCTGCTGTCTCTACGTGGCATTTCTCCGGCTATCGCTGGAGAGAGCCACACTAGGCCCCCCCTGGACCCCTGGCTGTGGATGAGAGTGGCATGACTTCCACAGCCCAGATGCTTCCAGAAATCACGAGCGAGAGCTGATCTCCTGCCTTCACCCTCTTCCCCACACAGATACGAGAAGATGACCAGCGGCATGTACCTGGGGGAGATTGTGCGGCAGATCCTGATCGACTTGACCAAGCAAGGTCTCCTCTTCCGGGGACAAATTTCAGAACGCCTCAGGACCAGGGGCATCTTTGAAACCAAGTTCCTGTCCCAGATTGAAAGGTAATGTTGATCAAGTTTATCTGCTTGGTGTAAGATGCTGTGAATGGAAGGTGCTGTCATCACACCAGGCGTGGGCAGATCTGACAAAATAAACCCAGAAAGACCTGGGCAGGCAGAGGGTGGACTCCTGCTCTGCCCGTCCAGCTGAAGTACATCACAGTACTGAGGCAGCAACACAGCGGAGCCTAGCAGACGGCCTGAGTGCTTAGCGGAAATGACAAATTCTCCACCAGCGGGTGTCCAGGGCATTAGGTTTAGTCTAAAACATCTCTTTTCTTTCTGAGAAGATGGTATATCTGTAATACAAAAGGGAAGTCTGGGAAAATATCCCTCATATGTTTATAACCAAATAGCCACTTTGATTTTTGTATATTATATTCCCTTTTAGCTCTTGAACACATGCCAACATTTTTTTTTATACAAATGTAACCATATTACATATATAACTCATTTATTATTTAGTTAGTGTTTGTTCATGGAAATTTTCATTTATAATTTTTATTTTACCTTGTTGGTATGTTGGCTTGTGTGATACGGTCTTACCATGTAGCCCAGGCCAGCCTTGAACTCATGATGACCCTCTTGCCTATGCATGCCACCAGGCCTGGCTTCTATTTTACTTTTTTTTGGAGAAATTTTAAACATGCATAAAAGTAGAGGGGAGATTAAATAGAATCAAAATCTCTCTCACCGTGTTTGACAGCGATCAGTTCACAGCCAAACTGCGTCCATCTGTGCACTTTTCCTGCCCCCATCTCTGGGCTGAGTTAATTTAAAACAAATCCCACATTCAAAATCTACTTATATATAATCAGTTAAAAATTTATTTCAAACATACTAGATCTTGTAAAAAGCATAACAACTCTTGGTTGTGGTAGCACGTACCTGTAATCACTGAATTTGGGAGATTTGGAGCAGGAAAATCCTAAATTCAAGGCCAGCAGGGTTATATAGCAAGATTCTGTCTCTCCATCTCTTTCTCTCAAAAGAAGCATAACCATTGCACTATTATGCCTGAAATTGCTAATGGTAGCTAATGGTAGACCTTAATATCAGAATAGCTTATTAATGTTCATATTTCTAGAACTGCTAAGAAATACTAATTTTTAAAATTGTCTTACTTGTATGTGATCGATATGTTTCTAAAATCTTTTAATCCACAAAAGTCCTCTCTTTCTTGTTTTCTCTTGATACATATTTGTTGAACATCTTCTTCTAGTCTACATTTTGCTGATTGCAAAAGTGACATCTTCCCGTCTCGTATATTTTCTGGAAAACCTATACTGAGACCCAAATACTGGGCTCAGTGTTGAATTTTGGAGGCACGTGTTTGATGGTGATACTGAATTGATCGCCTCTCTGCCTTTCTCCTACGATGTTGCCACTCATTGCCTAGAATGTTATTTCACTAGACTGTGAAATGGTAATAATTGAGTATTATCAGTCCTACATTTATTAACTGGAACTTTCCATTATCAGCTCTTTGGTATAATTATCATTTTGATGCCTGCATAGTGTTACATTATGTTACTATACTACGATTTCCTAAACTTTCCCTTTAGCATGGCGTGTCTAGCTTGTAATTTATAAGTTTCTGTTATTCTGAGTAGTACTATGATTATTCTTTTTGTACACATAGTTGTTTGTATCTTAAGAAGTATTTCCTTAGGAGTAGAAACATTTGGTTAAAAGGAGCATTTCCCTGTGGATATACTGTGCTTTACAAAGGTGGTTTCCATCTCAATTACTGTGTGTTATCATGGGCCGGTGTGTTGGGAGTTTCTCTCATTTTGGTCTCATTCACTGAATTCTGTTGGGCTTTCTGTTCAGGTGGCCACAAGTGAAATTCACTTTGCAGAGGGGACAAAAGGGCACTTACTGAAAGCAATCTGGGGTAGTACAGAGGAGTTCCTGCTGTCTAAAACATTCTTTAGTTTTAGAAGAAGCTCTGTGTGTTTTTGCTACCTGATCTTCTTCACCTATCTGTTCTTACGAACAGGTTGCAGGTCAGCACCTTTCCATCAGTGATCAGAGGGACTCACTTTTGCTGGGAGAAACAGCTTCTCCTCCAGTGCAGCAGATAAACAGATGAACTTCTGTATGTCTTCTTTGTTCTTGTTTCAAAATGAAGACCGCTGCTGCTGGACAAGACAAAGCAGTCACACACATTTGCCTGCAGAAAGATTTGCTTCTGCAGCACTTTCTGCTCTGGATGTTTTGATTTCTGTAGTTGTCTTTTCTTAAGCTTTCCTGGAATAAAAAGAAAGCCGTATCTGTCCAGTGCCAACTGGAAAACGACAGGGCCTGGCTTCACTGTGTTCGGCTCTTTTCCAGCCTGTTGTCCACACTGCCCACAGGGAGTGAGCCCCATGTTTTGGTCTCAGAGACTGAGAATAAGCTCCATTTCTCTCTTCTAACCTATTTGTTCTCTGTGACCTAGGGAGGTTGCTCTACCTCTCTGAACCTTGCATTACTTCTTTATAAAAGAAAAAATTTTGGGCCAGGGATTTAGCTCAGTGGTTCCGGCGCCTGTCTTACAAGCGCAAGGGCCCTGGGTTCAATCCCCTGGTCACCATATACAATACTGGGCGTGGAGGCTCACACCCACCAGCAATCAGTACCACATACCACAGTGCCGGGCATGGTGGCTCACACTTGTTATCCCAGCACTCAGGAGGCAGAGGCAGGAGGATTGCTGTGATGTGAGTTTGAGGTTGAGCTCAGGGCCATCCTGAACTCCAAAGCCAGACCCTGTCTCAAAAAAAAATAACAATAATAATAATAATTTCTCTGTGTTTAACTCCTGGAATTTCTCTGGGGATTGGAGAAGAGAACGTCCATGAAAGAAGTCCATAAACCACGAAGGATGAAGTCCTCAGGAGAGTAAATTGCAGAATTTCTTTTTGTTCAGTCTTTAAAAATCCTTTTGGAGGTCAGGGAGTTAGCTGAGTGGTTCTAGCGCCTGTCTTGCAAACGCAAGTTCCCCAGTTTGATCCCCAGTAATCACATACAACAGTGCCCGGTGTACAAACGCAGCCCTGTAATCCTAGCACTTGGGAGTCAGAGGCAGGAGGATTGCTGTGAGTTCTGGGCTCACCTGGGCTACATAGTGAGCTCAGGGCCAGCCTGAACTACAAAGTGAGACCCTGTCTCAACAAAACAAAACAAACAAAATCTTTTTTTTCCCTACACAAATGTTTTTCATTCATTTAGAAAGATA
Organism: Petromus typicus; assembly: GCA_004026965.1. Taxonomy (NCBI): domain Eukaryota; kingdom Metazoa; phylum Chordata; class Mammalia; order Rodentia; family Petromuridae; genus Petromus; species Petromus typicus. The sequence goes on along the minus strand of PVIR01000102.1, from coordinate 196,037 downwards.
AGCAAAAGGAATAAAATGACAATTATCTGTAATCTTACCAGTGTCCAACAGCTTTCTTTTTTCCTGTGTGAGAATGAATGTTAAAATCAACCTCAAACCAAGGTCAAATAGAACATAACTATTTTATAATCTACTTTTTCATTATGTTCTGGGAATATCTCTCATGGAGACTCCTCCGAAGGTCAGCAGAGCAGGCTCTGGTCTTTCCTGTCCCACCACTTGCCTGTTCCGCTTCCTGTCTTGCCAGATGGGGCTCTCTCTGCCTTCTTACTAGCCCCCATCTTTCCTTTGTATCACTGACTCAGCCTTGGGTTAACTTCACAAGCCTTAGCCAGAGACTCAGAGCTCCGTGTCAGGGTTAGCAGTCACCATTGGCTCACTGGGAGGGAGGTGGGTCTAGGCTCAAAGTCCGCTGTGCTGGTGACCAGTGACCAGAGCTTTCTGCCTGTGCTTCTGTTCCTCTCCGCTCCCTTCAAGGCGCCACCATGTAGTCATCATACTCATTTGTCGCCTTGCTCATTGAACATACCCAGACCTATGCTGGCCGCTGCTGGGAATACAGTGTTGTCATTACAGAGCAGAAAGTCTAGTTGAGAAGGAAAAGCGAAGAATTAGAAAAAGATAAACAGAAGGGGCAAAGTGCCTAGTGGGAGGGAGCCAGTTCACCACAGCGGTGCTAGAGTTGTGTGACACAGTGAGCGCGTGAAGCCGAGTTCGCTCCGTCTGTGTGGCCAGGTCTCCCTGGCACTCTGAACCTCCTGCCCGTCTTCCGGGTGCTGACTGCACCGCCAGCTCCGAGTGAGGGGCTGGGTCTGAGCACAGCGCACAGAAGAGGAGCTCGAGCTTGGTTTCAAAGATGGCGAACTTCCCAGGGGGCCTTGCGTCTTCCTTTCTTGGGCTTTCTGCTCCCACTTAGTCATTGCCTGGTCACTTTCTCCTTCCTCCTGCCGGGGCCTGTTGGGATGCAGAGGTTCTGGGTCACGCTGAGCGGGTCTAGGCCAACAGGAGCCCCGTGCTAATATCTTGCCCTGCTCGCCCGTAGTGACCGGCTGGCCCTCCTCCAGGTCAGGAAGATCCTGCAGCAGCTGGGCCTGGACAGCACGTGTGAGGACAGCATCGTGGTGAAGGAGGTGTGCGGAGCTGTGTCCCGCAGGGCTGCCCAGCTCTGTGGTGCCGGCCTGGCTGCTGTCGTGGAGAAAAGGAGACAGGACCAGGGGCTGGAGCACCTGAAGATTACCGTGGGTGTGGATGGCACCCTGTACAAACTGCACCCCCAGTGAGTGCCCGGGGGCGGGGGCAGGGCACGGCACAGCGTCCCCAGCTCCCAGTGGGAAGGGCATGCTACCTGGGAACTCACCTGTGGGTTCTGAGGCAGAAGTGAGCCTCAGCACCCCTTCTTCTTGGTAGCATTGGGTGGAAACATGAGCCAGCCTCCCTCACCTCCAAGAACTTTATCTGTGGAAGGCTGGCAGCAACGACTGTGTCTCTGAGGGAAAATGTGTGCAGATTAAATGAGGTAATACATGTCAAGTGCTTGACGCAGTGTCCAGAAAGGTACGCTGTCATTATTACAGGCGCATAGGCCCTGTGGGGTAGCAATGAGAACTGATTATTTTGTGTGCAATGGAGGACTTGTCAGGCATGAGTTCATTATAATTTTCTTACTTCAGAGCCAATTGAAAAATTCAGAACCTTGATGGGCAAATGTAGATTTGCCCCACCATATGGAAGTGAAGGGTCTGAGGGCCTGTTTATACCTTAGTTCTTTTCCTGTAAAATGGGGACAAAAATCCTACCTCCCCCGTAGGTGGTTGTGAGGATTGTATTAAATAGCTTCCATAAAGAAAATTCTTCTTCTTTTTCTTCTTTTTTAGTTTTTTTTTTGAGACAGGGTCTTGCTTTGTAGTTCAGGCTGGCTCTGAGCTCAGCCTTGAACTCACAGCAATCCTCCTGCCTCTGCCGCCCGAGTGCTGGGATTACAGGTGTGAGCCTCCACACCCAGCACTATGGTATGTGGTGTTTACTGCTGGTGGAGGTGAGTCACCATGCCCAGTATTGTTGTATGTGGTTACTGGGGATTGAATCCAGGACTCTTCTTATAAGGCAGGCACTGGAACCACTGAGATAAATCCCCAGCCCCTGAAAATTATTATTTTAATGAATTATTTCACATTTTATTTTGGTGGAAAGGAGATATAATAAGTTTATCATTTTCATCATGCTGGAACAGTATTCATGATATCATTACTATCATGATCCTTGGTCTCTTCTGGACTTGACGGTTGGTTGGTATCTTCTCTTGGTTTCCCTCTGGGATTCTACAATTTTTGATCTGGTTCTTATAAATCTCTTCCTTTAGCCAAGACTTGTCCGAGGGATAGAAGCTACATGATTATTTTAATAGGTACAGACAAAGAACTTGATAAAATCCAACATCTTTTTGGGTGAAAACACTCAACAGATAAGAAATAAGGGAATTTCCTTAACCTGGTTAAAAAACATTGATGAAATACCATAGCTAACACTATTTTTACTGTTAAATAGTGTTTTCTTTTTAAGATTGGAAACCGTACAAGGATGTTGACTCTCCTCTACCTAATCCAATACTCCTGTAATGTTTCTTCTAGAAAACCATGTATTTTTGGTCTCTTAGACAAGTCTTGATTTAAAAACTTATAGTACAGGGCCGGGGAGTTAGCTCAGTGGTTCTGGCGCCTGTCTTGCAAGCGCAAGGGCCCGGGTTCGATTCCCGGGTAACCACATACCATACTGGGCGTGGAGACTCACGCCCAGCAGTAACCAGTACCACATACCACAGTGCCGGGCGTGGTGGCTCACGCCTGTAATCCCAGCACTTGGGAGGCAGAGGCAGGAGGATTGCTGTGATGTGAGTTGGAGGCTGAACTCAGGGCCAGCCTGAACCACAAAGCGAAACCCTGTCTCAAAAAACCTAAAAAAAAGAAAAAAAACTTATAGTACAAGTGTGATACTGGCATATAGACAGATATAAAAATCACGAATATAATTGAGAGTGTAGAAATAAACTCTTACACATTTGGCCAATTGATTTTTAAAATGTTTATATTTTTAAATTTTTTGTCAATTTTTAAATTGGATTTATTGATACATTTTAGGTATAACTTATGATCACATTCATCCTTGAGAATTTGTACCTGTACATGATATGTATTGATTATTATTTTTTCTCATTCCTCTGTCCTCCCCTAAACCCCTCCCCCATGTACATAAGATTTGTGTCCGCTTTTTCCTTATCTTCAGTTTTTCTTCCCTTGTGTCCTTTCCCCGAATCCCTCAGTTCCCCTACTCCTTTGAATATTTGTACAAATTCCTTAGCGTTTTATATATTCAAGACAGTGGTAACTATTTTCAAAGCATGACTTGTTATACTTTGACATTTCGTACATAAAGCACCTAGAACAGCCCGTGATATTAGTAGTTGGGAGGAAAAAATTACAACAGCTGTTTAAAAAGTAATTTGAAGCCTTGAGAAACAAGCTCAAGGGAAGAAAGCAGAGGAGAATAATTTATCAATATTCTGACCCAAGGGCTGATGATGTCCCTTTCTCTCTCTCTTTCTCTCTCTCTCTCGTAGCTTTTCACGGGTATTGCAGGAAACGGTGAAAGAACTGGCCCCTCGATGTGACGTGATGTTCATGCTGTCGGAAGATGGCAGTGGGAAGGGAGCAGCTCTGATCACCGCGGTGGCCAAAAGACTACAGCAGACACAGAGGGGGAACTAGGAGGCCCCTCGGTGGGGCCTGCCGCGCCTTGGGTTCTGCCTGGCCCTTGATCGGGCAGATGAGTGGGCTGGGGACAAACAGGCCACTTCCTGCTGACTCCAGTGCACAGCTGGAAGACAGCCTCTGGTATAGCCTTGTCCTCTTAGCATCTTGTTACTGGTTTCGCACTGACTTTTTAAAAGACATTTCTGTCTGGTATATCTGGGCCAAGGCTGGGCCAACTGTGTGAATCGGAGGACCTGGCCTGAGAGATCCTCTTTCAGGAGACTTTTCAGCTGAGGCCCCAGCGGCCAGTTCTCTGTGGCTGCCAGACTTGGAAATGTAAATGGACTCTGCCCCTGGGCCAGCTGGCTGGGCTCCTCCTTGGGACGCTTGAGCCTTCTGGAGTAGCAGATTGGGGGCTCTGCTTGCAGATGAACAAGAGAGAGGCTCATGTAACACACCAGGGGACCCAATCTAACTCTTCCTTAACTTCTTGTGTTGGCTTCAAGCGTGAGGCAAGAAGAAAGCCTTGGGGGTGTCTGGCCCTGGACACAGGGCTGACTGCCAGGGAGTCTGGTAAGGAGCGTCCATACTTCCGGGGAGCCACACGCGCACCCTGCAGGATTTTGCTCCTCAGTACGCGTCAGTGCATCTGGTTTTTATATTGCTGTGGTAAGGTTTGCATTGCTGCTGTCAGTGTTTGTTTCAAGGACAGTTAGGACTATGAAATGAATAAATATATTTGATTTCCTATGAAACTTGGCATGAGGTGTTACTTTTTCTTCAGGGAGCCTCACATGGTTTCTCCATGTTGTCTTGGTAGAAAAAGAGACCTGGTCAGCCAGAGATCTGAAAGATCTTAGTCCAAACCTCCTACCAGTGGGGGAAATGTATGGAGTATCTCTGACAATATCCTTAAAGTTTATCCAAATTTTGTTTGAAATGACAACTTCTGACCCTACAACTCATTTTACAGTTTTTCTTTTCCCCTTGTATCAGGAATCAAACTCAGGACGTTGAGCTTACCAGGCAGGAGTGGTGCCACTGAGCTAAATCCCTAGCCCTCCTACAACTCATTCCAAATGATGGGAAGTCTGTTCAGCCCTCTTTCTCTCTGAACCAGGTCTTTCCCGCACACCCGCGGATCACCATTCTCTGCTCCAGAGCAGGTGGAACTGGCAGGTCCTGACTCTCTCCTCTTTCTCTTCATTCCCTTCTCTGAACTATCTGACACTTTCTGATATTTAATTATCCTACATGGATTTTCTTATCTGGTCTTGTCATTTGTAAATTCTTTGTTAGACACATTTTTTTTTCCTGAGTGAATCCAGCACTATCTTGGTCTTATTAAATTCTTGCTGGAGAGAGGCATGATGGAGAAGTAACGCTTTTGGAGAAAATTTCCTTGAAAAATTGGAGACTATTGTCTCCGGGCTGACTGTATATACTCAGTTACATACTTAATTTTACACGGCCTCAACTCCATGGGGAATTGTTGGCCGCCTCTTCGTGAGGCTGCAGAGCCACACTGTGCTGCTTGCAGAGCGGCATGTCCAGACCGGACGGAGGAGGCCAAGCCCAGGGGGTGGGAGCCGGGCTGGTGGAGCTGGGGACAGTGAAGGGACCTGAAGGATCCTCAGGAAATGCTTTCTGTACATTTGATAAGCATGTATGGTGGGTGAGAGGACTTCGAGTGAATCCTAGATTTACCATAATTAACTTTGTTTTTTGTTTATTTCTGGAATTGAACCTAGGACCTTGAGTGTGCTACTTAACTTCATATCCTGATGGCAGTTTTTTTTTTTTTTTTTTTTAAGTTTTGGGTTTTACCTCCTGGAGAAATATTGTATTTGTTAAATTTATCTTTTTGAACGTTGAGACCAGCCCTCTTCAGAGAAGTGATCTACCGTATTAGATTTTATCTTACCCAGCAGGTGCCCCAGGCCCCTGGCCCAGGCTCTCACTCCTTGTACAGCACCCTCAACTCCCCCTCTCTGGATAGAGGGGGGCGGCAGCCTGGTCTCAGCATATGTGGGAGGGTGGAGCCCATTCTGTCCTGTTCCTGGTCTCTTAGGAGGAGGAGGAGCCTGCGGTATCTAAGCAACTTTGCACATTCTGACTAACTGATGGCATCATAGAATCCTTGGACCGGAACCAGGAGCCCAGGGGGCGGAGCAGCCAACTCTGGAAATATTCCTGGCAATGGAGGGCCCACTTCTCCAAGTCCACCAGGTAAGACCAGCAAGTGTGCCATGTGGACTTTTCCTCTTATAAAGAGCATCTTCTTCTACCTCATATAGCCCCGCAGTTACTTTTTCCTAGTAGTTGGGTATAGAACTTCCTGACAGATACAGATTTAAGAATTAGATTTTCCCCATGATTCTGTCTCTGCAGAACAACTGATCTCACTCCATTTGTGTTTCTTTAGAGCTCTCACATGAGTCTCACTCTCCCTATTGTCCTCGGAGGCTCCCAACATGGCGTTAAGTACCAGGGGGCAGTTTTTAAACAAGTGGATCTGAATGAGTAAACCAAGCACAGGAAATCAAATGGCTTTCCTTTGTACCTCTCCACAATTCTGCCTCACCCCCTGGGAGTCAGGCCTTAAACACGGTGGGTCCACGTCTGCTAAGCCGTGCTCCAGGCACTGTGAACACAAAGAAATATGACATCATGCTGGGCTGCAGAGGAAGGAAAAGCACAAGTATCTGTAATACAGTGAGGCAAACAGGAGGGAGGCGAAGACACTGTTCCTGCCATGATCTGTATCTTCTAGGTCAGGAACTCTCAGCATGTGTGCCTCTGTGTGTGTGTGTACATGTGATCTCTTCAGCAAACATGTGAGACTTAATGTGGTTTTTTTTTTCTCAGAATAATATTTTATTTTGTGATACCAACGATTTGGCCTACAACCTCACGGATGCTAAGCAAATGCTCTACCACTGAGCTATCTCCCTTAGCCCATTCTACTTTGAAACAAGGTCTCGCTAAGTGACCCAGACTTGTGATCCTCCTGCCTCAGCCTCCTGAGTAGCTGGGATTACATGTGTGTACCACCATGTCTGGCTCAGAATAACATTTTTAGAATTACAAAGCACACCGATGTTTAAATGATAGTTATTAAGAAAGTGGTGACATAGTAATATATAGGATTGTTTTTTAGTGCTGGGGATCAAACCCAAACATCTCACACATGCTAAGAAGGGGCTGTACCACTGAGCTACAAACTCAGCCCAAGTTGTTTATTTATTGATGTATTACTGTGTAATAAAATCCCACAGAACATAGTAACACTGGTAATGTCAAAGTCTTTTTTTTTTTGAGATAGGGTCTCGCTTTTGTGGTTCAGGCTGGCCCTGAGCTCAGCCTCAAACTCACATCACAGCAATCCTCCTGCCTCTGCCTCCCAAGTGCTGGGATTACAGGCGTGAGCCACCACGCCCGGCACTGTGGTATGTGGTACTGGTTGCTGCTGGGTGTGGGTCTCCACGCCCAGTATTGTTATGTGGTTACCGGGGAATCGAACCCGGGTCCTTGCGCTTGCAAGACAGGCGCCGGAACCACTGAGCCAACTCCCCGGCCCTGAAAATAGTTTCTTGAGATAATTGCAACAACCACAATGAAATACCTGTGGTTTCTGCTGGAGACAAAGTTACAGTCGCTGTTGACACTCTTAGAGCTTTATCTCTAGAGAAACATTCAGAATTTTCCTTTTGTTTTATGACATCCTATTATCTAGAATGGATCTAGATCTCTTGTTATCACCCTTTTTCTAGACTAAACACTCTTTTTACTAATTGTAGATAAGGTATCCATTTTTTTACTCATATTTCTAGCCGCTATCTTTATTGTTTTTCGAGTACTTTTATGGTATATTACATATGTAATATTTCTAGTTCTTTCTTCGCCTTGTTTCATGTACGTGTTTTCTTCCTTACTTATTCAGTATCTGTCCTCCCTGTTTTACATTCTCTGTCTGCCTGACCTCACGGTTCTGCTTCCCGTAGTCTACGTCGTCCAGTGTATCGACATTCTTTTCAGCTGGTTTTCTCCTCGGCTGTGTGCTGAGTTCGCCTTGGGAGCCTCTCCCACGCCAGGTCACCCGCCCCGTCTTTGAACGTGTCCTGAGTCAGGGCTGTCGTGGTCTCCGTCCTTTCCGAAGGGTTCAATGAGAGGCAGGTGCTGGGATGGAAGGTCCTGGGCCCCTGGATTCTCTAGCGATGTTCCTGTTGGCCCCAGTCCCCTCTGGTGGAGGGTGTGGGGGCTGAGGTCTTCACGTCACCAGCACAGGAGCAGCAGGAGCAGAGCTGAGGGTCTAACTTGGGACCTTGCACTTGTCAGACATTCACAGTGCCACTGAGCTGCGTCCCCAGCCCCATGCTGTTTTCATTGTCAGTGGTACTAATAAAAATGCAATTTTACACTACATATCATTTTTGCCTGGTGGTAAACTTTATCATTAAGATTTTTAGCTTATCAAAATATTGTGGGTAACCATTATACTTCATGGCATCTTTTGCATTTTTATAACTCTCTATATTTAACTCTCTAAAGTGCTATTTACAAGGTACCTCACCACTAATAAAAACAGTTTATTTTAAAATAAATGGTGGAGGAAAAAGGGACAGGGCTGGGCATAGAACTGATGGTGGATCTAAGATGAGGCTGCAGAGGATATGAGACTGACAGTTCCTGGGGAAACAGCCAGTGTCCCAGGCCAGATCCACCTCCCTGCGGCCACTGCAGCTCCAACACCTGAATCAATTGCTCTAAAGCACTGACAGCCAGGACTGTGGTTGCCTGGCCTGTTTGCTTGGGCGTGTGTGTGTTTAATCTGTGTTCGATCTGTGAGCTTTTGGAAGGCTTTGTAGTTCTGCCCTGCCCCCTCCTCGCCTCGCCCTCTCCTGTGCCCTTTCCCCCAGGGCCTGGCACACAGAACAGAGCACCCACTGGGTCACATCAGAAACCCACCCGTCAGAGAGCTGCGTGGTCAGTGTCTGGCCTGGCTGCCAGTCTGCCTGGCTTTCTGAGTCCTCTTGTGAGGTCGGGGAATGCAGACGCAGGAGGACGGCTCTGGGATGGAAGCTCAGTCGGAACTGTTGGACAGAGTCTGGGGTTCTGCACAAAAGAGAATTGAATCACAGGTCAGCTGGGACTTTGTGTGACAGCCCCGATGCTCGGCCTCCGGCCCGGAGCCTGTGGGAAGCGCATCGCTGGCATTTTTGCTTGAGATTAGGAAGTCTTTTGCTTCCTGTGGGAAGGGGCTTGACTTGAATGAACTGTGGTGGTTGGACGGAGTCTACTTATATTTTTTCTTTTTGATAAAAATGAAACAGAGATTTGGCTCGGGTTGTGATGAGGTGGGGGGCAGATGAGCTCGCGCTCCGGTGCTGGGCGAGGAGCCAGCCTGGGAGCATGTGGCCGTGTTTGTCCGGCATTAGCAAGCGTGTGGGGAAGCTGAGACCACAGCCTTGGAGGACTGAGTTTTGCTGTGACTCTCCAAGACCTCTTTAGGCCAGAAGTGACAGAGCCCCAGTTCAGAGTAAGTTTGTTTTTGATGTTTTGTTTTGGTTGGTGCCATATCATCACTTGAAGGCTGGTGGTGGTTCCAGATGGTGGTTCCCGGAAGTCATCACGGGCAGAAGGGTGCTGGGGGTGCAGGCGGCCAGACTGAGAGCCCGGCTGTGCTCCTGGACTTCAGCCGGGCTCTCTCTGACGTGTGGTAATCATCTTCACCCTTCCTTGTATCACAAGGGATGCAGCCACGGTGTGCAAGTACCGACCTGAGGAGAACTTGTGTTCCTGTCTCGTTCTCGGCTGCATCTTGCATTCTCTCAGTTGGGTCTTTTGTTGGCAAACCTTTGCAGCAGGACTTGTACAGGGCAACTTCCCTGCGTTGCTTTGGAGGAGGATTCAGGCAGTGATCCATGGAGGGTAGACTGAGGAGGAATGCAGGAGGCACAGAAGGGTTAGGTGAATAGAGAGTGAATGTCCAAATGGTTGGATTGATGAGGAACCTCCAAAGGACACAAGAAGCATGCTTCTCCAGAAACAAAGTAGCTCTGGAGTTGTATAATAGTTCATAACAGTGAAAAGACATGATAGTTTAAGTACGCTGTCCCCAAACTTCTTTCTAACCAGCCAACTCAGGAATGGAGAAGCTAAACCAAGCCGCTCTGGAGAGGTACTAGTGCCTGGAGGAGCGGGGCTGAGTTAGGAATCAGTCTTGGTGACTTTACATTCCCCAGAATGAGGACTGGTTTCCAAAGCCAACTTTATGTCCACAAGAAACCAGAAGCATCTATCACTTTTATCCTTGCTTTACCAAGAGTCGGGGGTCTTCTCTTACATATCAGTTGGGGAATGATTGTGACTTTGCTAAGAACCACTGAAATGTCCTCTTTCTTTTATAGTCACAGGAAGGACAGGAGGGTTTACCTGAAAAAATCCAGAGAACTAAGGCTGATGGAGGGAGGCAGAGAGAGGCAGCTTTTGTCTCAGACTTATCCAGCCAGCCGCAGATGTGAGAGTGAGGCATTCCCTGTCTGGACCTTGGCTGTGGGTAGGTGCTGTGGTCCTGAGCAGTGACGAGGTTTCAAGGGCTGAGCCCATAGTACCTTCATCCAGAGACCTGAGGAAGCTCATTCGCCTCTCCTGCCAAGTGAGGTCAAGGGAGAACGCGCTGTCCAGGAGAATGAGCTGGCGACTTGAACCGGGACCTCAAGGGCCTCCGAAGTGGGGGTACCACATTCTGTTTGTAAGCTGCCCATTTGTGGTTTTCTAGCAGCCCAAGGCACTGAGACAGCGAGGGAAGGAGAGGGATGTGCTGTGCTAGGTGCTTCCCACTCTCAGTTTACCTCCTGCAGCCTCCTCCCCCGGCCCTTAACCTCTGAACTGCTAAAATCCTTGAATTGTATCCTCTGCTCTCACCCCCACCCCAGCTGCAGAATCTCATTCCACAGAGACTGATGATACTCACCACGTGAATCCACTTGACCGTAGGCTTCTAGAGCAAGGCTTTCAGATTTTAGTGAGCTTGCTTGGAGTGGTGGAGTATGTCTTTAACCCCAGCTACAGGGGAGGCTGAGGCAAGAGGACTGCAAGTTGGAGGCCAGTCTGGGCAACTTAATCATATTGTAAAATAAAAGAAATAAAAAAGGCTGAGGATGTAGTTCAGTGGCAGAGTGACTCTGACTTCAGTATTTGGTACCACAAACAAATACCTCCCCCCAAGAAACAAAAACAAAAACAAAACAACAACTTAAGCAGGCTGCAGAATTGCTGGGGAGCTTAGTTGCAGGGTCCACTGTTAGTTCTGCCCGCAGAGTCTTCTGAGGGCTGGGGAGGCCCAAGACTGTAGATTTCCAAGCAAGTTCCAGCTGCTGCGGTTGGCACAGCGGCTGGGGATGCTCCGTGGGCCCCCTGCTCTGGTGGAGGGAGACTGACTCGGCCCATGCGCAGTTAACTCCTCAGGGGCCGTCTGACCCAGACCTCTGTGCCCCAGGTCCAGATTCACCTCCTCCAGGAGGCCTTCCGGGCTCGGCTGTCCTGACACCCAGCTGCCACCTTCATGACAGCTACCGCAGCTTGCAGTTTACTGCTGTAGGTTGTGTGATTTTTTGAATTATCCTCTTTCCTTCACAGTTGGAAAAATCTATGAGGACAGGATTTATGTAGAGTGGGGGAAGCCAGATACAGAGGTGTAGGCCTGTAGTCCTGCTGCTTGGGGAACTGAGGCAGGAGGATTACGAGTTCAAGGCCAGCCTGACCAATTTACTTTGTGACGATTCTGTCACAAAGTAAAAATAAGACTGGGATGTAAATCAGTGCAGAGCACTTGCTGGAGTGTGGGGAGCCCTGGGTTCAGCCCTCCATATGTTAAAATAAAGCACATAGATGAGGTGATTTGGCTGGACAGGAAATGGTGGGAAGTCACCCCCAAATTGTGCAGAATGAAAGAGAGGGAAAGAACAAGAGGATTTGTCGCTCATGAACGAAAGAAAGGAGAGAAAGAGGTGGAGGTAATGGGGACACTCATTACAGCTTGGGCGTTCTAGGACCCCCAGTGCTGCCAGTGCCATCCAGAGGTTGCCTTGTTTATTCTGTTCACCAACCTAGATGTTTCTTCACAGATTTGAAAACTTCTGTCTGTTTGATTAGCTTTCAGGTTCTTCCTCTTAGCTCCAGCATCCACACAGAGTTGACACCAGGGATAAAGAAAGCGGACTTCAAATCCTAGACTTCCGCTTCGCTGTCTATAACGTGATTTCTGCTTCCTGGTGTTGTTAGGAAGTGTCTAGAATTGACACACATGACGTCCTTAGCACAGTGGCCAGCACACACGGGGCCCCAGGCACACGGGCGGCCACTGTCGTCACCATCCTCATCCTCACCTACCCCCTTGTTGTGGACACCACTTCTACCTGCCCCCAGTAACTACCACCCAGCTCTGTGGTGGCTCTTGCTTTTATGACAAAAGCATCTTTGGTCTCTTTCTGTTCTCAGGACGCCATCTAACCACCTGAAGAGCTGTCACAGAGCACTGCTTCTGAAGAGAAACAAGCCCCAGCGCCCACCCTTATGTACCTCAGGCTGAAACCTACAGTCTGGCTGCAGGGACGGCATGCTGTCCTTTTGGAAAAATGAAAGTACCCGAGTGAAGAGCTGACAGAGGTGACTCGATTCATCTCAATCTCCAAGGGGGAGGAGGCTGGGCTTGGGAGGCCTGTCCTTCCTAGGGCAGACCCGCTTGGCCTTTGCATTCTAGAGCTTTCTGTCCTGTGGACAATGAGATAAATACAGAGATAGTCAAACCTCAGGTTATGAAAGGGTAAATGCCAGTAGTTCAGGCCTTGAACTCAGTTTGTAGCCCAGCCTGACCTTGAACTTGGAGGGATCCTCCTGCCTCAGCCTCTCCAGTGCCGATTACAAATGTGCACCACCATCACAGGCTATGCTAGCATTTAATATTTAAACCCATGTATTTTATTGAGGAGGCCCAGAGAAGGGCTCACTTTCCCAGGGCAAGTGTGTGTGTATGTGTGTGTGTGTGTGTGTGTGTGTGTGTGTGTGTGTGTATGTGTATATGTGTAGTATCAGGAACTGAATAGGCTTTCATTTTTAATTTTTTTTTTTTTTGAAACAGGGTCTTGCTTTCTAGTTCAGGCTGGCCCTGAGCTCACTATGTAGCCCAAGTGAGCCATAGCAATCCTCCTGCCTCTGCCTCCCAAGTGCTGGTGACACAGGAGAGCAAGACCTCGTTCCCCACTAAAAATGTGAGCTCGTGCTCTCTAGAAATCGAAGAATGAATTTTAAGAATGAGTGACAGAGGTTTGAGTAGGAAAATTTTATTGAGAAAGAAAGCTGCCTAAAAGAGACAGAAGGGGGAACCTGGAAAGGTGGGTAACCCCCCCCTCACTTTTCAGAGGGCTTTTATAGAACAAAGTCATGAGGTGAGGTGGGTTTAAGGTGGGGGCTTCCAGTAAGATTCAAGGAGGTGGACAAATCAACAGTTAACCAATGGGTAAAATAAGGGCTTCCAACAAGATTTAAAAGAGATGAGCAAACCAGTGGAATTACAAGTACAGTTGTTTAAGCAACCTTGATCAAATGGGGTCCAATGAGAAACCAAGTCCTATGGGGTCTTTTGGATCCCGGGCGGGCCAAATTCTTGGCCCTTTTTAATTACTGCATTCCTAGGAAGGGGGTGGATCTAGATCTTGACTCCTCATCCACTTAGTTATTCAGGAGAATGAGGCCTTGTCAATCACTGTTTATGGGAGTTCTGCTTATGTCCTTGACCTTTGGAAACAGTCTCCCTTCTTAATGAGTTCTTCAAGGGCCTGTCCTGTCTGTGTGCCAGCCTATATCTAACTAGCTTTTTTACCTATAATACTGGGATTATAGACGTGAACCACCATATCTGGCACTGTGGTGTGTGGTATTGATTGCTGGTGGGTGTGAGTATCCATGCCCGGCATGATTGTATGTGGTCACCAGGAATCAAACCCGGGCCCTTGTGTTTGCAAGGCAGGTGCTAGAAGCACTGAGCTAAACCCCTTGCCTTAAATAATGCTTTGAAAGGCAGATGGTATGCTGGTATTCATCACCCTCAACAGGATAAGCAGTGCCTCATGGGGCTGTGTGTGCGTGCTGGTATTAACCTCCGTATCCACTGTGCTGTTGAAGGGCTGTGTAGCCCAGTGGTTAACCCTGTGGGGGCTGAGCAGCCTAATTTCGAATCTTAGCCTTGCTACTTGCCATCTGTGGGACATTGGGAAGTTACCTGTGCTCTCTATGCCTTGGTTTCCTCATCTGTAATTAGGAGTACAGTAGAGGTTCTTGTGAAGGAAGGCCTGACATGTAGTAAGCCCCCAGCTATGCTATCTATCTGTAATCACCTCCAAGTGAGTGTAAGGGCCTGGGCAGGCACATCATGGAGTGGTTGGTACATCTCTGAAACAGGCTAAAACAACACAAGAGAAGTCAAACTGGGAAACAAAATGTAAACAAATCGTTGATTTTTCTGTTATTAAAATGCTGATGCACACCTATAATCCTAGCACTGAGGAGGCTGAGACAGGAGGATTCTCACAAATTCAGGTCAGTTTAGTGAATTCAAAGCCTACCTGACCTGCACTGCAAGATCCTATTTCAAAAACCTAACTAAACCAAACCTAAACAAAAACTGGAGTGAGTCATCAGGATCCCTAAATTTAGTCAAATTACTTAACACATAAAGCATCTAATTTGGAACTTCTGATCCTTGGGCCAGAAGTTTTTGGAAAGCAACAATGGGTTTACACAAATGCTTCAGATCCTGCAGCGGAGGGAGGGTCTGCAGATTTTCACAGAGAAAGCTGACAGAGTCGCTCACAGGGCACTGCCAGCCCCCGGCAGGGAGGGTGCGCTCCGTGTAGAGCCACTGGACACGCTGCCCTGCAGCGGCCGGAGAACACCCACGCAGGGCGTGCAGTCTCCTGGCAAACGCCACACTGCTTCTGGTGACCTTGTCTGGAGCTTGGAGCTCCCTGGAGTTCCTTCCCCTCCCCCACGCCCATCTCCTGGGTTCTGGGAATCTGCGGAGTAACAGAGCCCAGGGCTTTCAGGAGGTCGGAACCGCTGGGAAAGGGGGCCCTGGTTCTCTCGTCCCGGGAAGCTGCCCACACACAAGGAAGGGGCCAGACATGAGGCCGGTGAGCTCCAGCGTAACCAGGAAGTCATCTCAAAGACATAGTCACATCCTACATGGAGAAGCATGTGCTTTCTGTTTAGGTCACGTTCCGCTTTGGGCCGGGCCGGATACTATTGGGATTTCATTAGCCCCGGTCAGTGCCCCGCAGAGAAAGCTGCAGAGTCTGGAGTGCGCCCAGCTCACCCGCCCCAGCTCTCTGCACTGCGGCCCCGTGGGCCCCATGCTGATGGCTTCTCAGATGGGCGCCTCACTTCATGTGTCCAGTTCGGTTTGATTCCAGCTAGGTGCGATGTGGGAACAGGAAAACATAGAGAATGTGCATTAGTGGTTGCTAGGACTGAGGAGCTGGGCCAGGGCCTGAGTGTCCAGGGAAATGAGTTCAGAGGCCGTGGACATTTTCTAGCATGAGACAGCTACAATGGTGGTACATTTCGGGAACATAAACTTTCAAAGGTGAATCTTTTCATGTGTAAGCTATCTCTCAATTTTTAAAAGTTATCTACATTTATCAATACACTAAAGTAAGGCATACATTATAAAGAATAACTTACAAAGTTCGAAGGTGCAATTTTAAAACTCATAAATGAAAGTTCTGATGTCATCTTCCTTCTCCCTGACAAATTACTGTGTGCTTTCTCTGAAGAGCCACTGCTTTGAGTTATATCTGAAAAGGCTGTACCTCCAATTAGAAGCCTTTTGTGTAAAGCCCTTTCTGCTTTCACAAGTGTTTGAAATTTGAGCAAAATTGTTAGCCAGTCAACAGTAGTATAGTTAACTAATATATACTAAGTGCACACTTAGTACCAAGCATTTTATTCCAAGTGCCCTATTTAGTACAAAACCCCCTGTTACTTCTCTTATTTCATTATCATTCCCATTTTATAGTAGGGAAATAGCTTAAAGCTGGGTGGGGTAGGAGGCTGAAGCAGGACAATCTCTACAAGTTCACCGCCAGCACGAACTACGCATCATGACTCTTTCTCATAAAACCAAAGCAAACAAAACAACCTACCTTCCCCAAGCAACCTCCACCAAACAAAATACCTAGGTTAAGAAGCATTTTGGGGGATCAAAGTCATTTAGTGGCCAAACAGGGCTTCATAACAAGCAATCTGGCCCCAGCATTTGCATTTGACCTCAGCACTGCCTTCCACATTTGCTCTGTGCCACACATTTGCTCCAAACACACACAGTCCCTGCACCCTCTGGGCTCACACACTAATGGGTGAGGGCCAGTAAATTACAAACAGTTGAATTACTAATATTTGCAGGTGCCCTGAAGAGTATACAAATGCCAAGTTATATATCTTCTCTCTCGCACAGTCCTTGGGATGAAAAGGATTATGTCTAAATTTTAAATAAAATTTTGTTGATGTGAGCAAATAATAACAAAAAGTACACAGGGCCGGGGAGTTAGCTCAGTGGTTCCGGCGCCTGTCTTGCAAGCGCAAGGACCCGGGTTGGATTCCCCGGTAACCACATAACAATACTGGGTGTGGAGACCCACACCCAGCAGCAACCAGTACCACATTCCAGTGCCAGGTGTGGTGGCTCACGCCTGTCATCCCAGCACTCGGGAGGCAGAGGCAGGAGGATTGTGATGTGAGTTTGAGGCTGAGCTCAGGGCCAGCCTGAACCACAAAGCGAGACCCTGTCTCAAAAAACCTAAAAAAAAAAAAAGTACACAAATACCCCTCCTGCCTTTGAGCCAGGCTGGAAAGACTGGGGATATTTGAGGCACCAGGTGTTCCATCAAGATCTCAGCAGAATTCTCCATTGCTTGGACCTTTGAGGTTTAGTGCCCAGTAACAGCACCAGGCATTCATTCATTTGTTCATTCATTGATTCAAAGACAGGGCATCACTCTGTAATTCAGGTGCCCTTAGACTCATATGTAGTCCAGGCTGGCCTCAAACTCATGGCGGTCCTCCTGCCTCAGCCTCCCACATGCTGGGGTCACCAATGTGTGCCACCAAACCTGGCATCAGGCCAATAGTGAAAAGCCCGGTCTCTTGCTTCCCCTTCTGGATAGAAAAGGCCCTTGATGGAAGAGACTCTTGGATTGGCTGTAACTGCTTTGTCAGAGAAATCACATCGGTGAGCTCTTCAGTGTGTAGTAGAGATTTAACAAAGTTGCCATAAACGTTGCAGAATATCTGCCTCTCAGTGAGTAGGAATTCCCTGCCTCACTCCCCTATAACTGACAAATAAACATTGTGAACACTGAAGGTATACAATGTGATAATTTGGTGTACAGATACATTGTGATTGCTTTACACTTTTTCTCCGTAGTAGAGATGGAACTAGGGGCCTTTATGCTGAGCTACATCTCCAGATTTTGGGTTTTTTTGAGGCATCATGTCACTAAGCTGCTCAGGCTGGAGATGAAATTGTGACCCTCTTGCCTCTGCCTCCCAGAGTGCTGGAATTACCAGGCATATGCCACCATTAGTTATCATTCGTGTGTGTGTGAGTTGTGAAAACATCTACATCTACATTCTTAGAAGATGCCCAATAGACAATGCAGTACTCTTTTTTTTTTTTTTAGGTTTTTTGAGACAGGGTCTCACTTTGTGGTTCAAGCTGGCCCTGAGCTCAGCCTCCAACTCACATCACAATCCTCCTGCCTCTGCCTCCCGAGTGCTGGGATTACAGGCGTGAGCCACCACGCCCGGCACTGTGGTATGTGGTACTGGTTGCTGCTGGGTGTGGGTCTCCACACCCAGTATTGTTATGTGGTTACTGGGGAATCGAACCCGGGTCCTTGCGCTTGCAAGACAG
>PVIR01000102.1:75439-178219 GCA_004026965.1 Petromus typicus | reverse complement strand
GGGTTTTTTTTGAGACAGGGTCTCACTTTGTGGTTCAAGCTTGCCCTGAGCTCAGCCTCAAACTCACATCACAGCAATCCTCCTGCCTCTGCCTCCCGAGTGCTGGGATTACAGGCATGAGCCACCATGGCCGGCACTGTGGTATGTGGTACTGATTGCTGCTGGGGTGAGTCTCCACGCCCAGTATTGTTATGTGGTTACTGGGGATTGAACCCAGGCCCTTGCACTTGCAAGACAGGCGCCGGAACCATTGAGCTATAACCCTGGCCCCAACAATGCAGTACTCTTAATGAGGTACCATACTCTCTTAGATCCCCAGAACTTTTTTCTCTTATAACTAAATTTGTCCCCTCTGATATGTCCCCCAGCCCCCAGGACCGAGCCCCTGGAAAACACTGTTTTACTCTCTGCTTCTGTGAGTTCAACTTACATAAATTCCATACATATGTGAGAACATGTGGCATTTCACTTGGCACAAGGTCCTTTAGCGTGGCTTGTGCTATTGCAGACGGCAGCATTTCCCTTGTTTGGCTGCACGGTATTCCAGGGTATACCACCTTGTCTTTTCCATCTACCTGCTGATGGACACTTAGGTCCACGGGTGGCAGGGTGAGGACAGGAGTGAGGGTGCTGAGACTCTGACCTGATTCCGTATTTTTATGTTTGGTGGCCCCGGGAATCAAAGCCAGGTACTCACATGTGCTGGGCAAGTGCTGCAGTGCTGAGTTACAACCTCGGAATTTCAATTTTGAGACAAGATCTTGCTGTGTTACCCAGACGGGCCATGAGGTTTGCATCTTTCTGCCTCGGCCTCCCATGCTGCATCTGGTCTGACCCCTCTTTTGAATTTGATCTCGGTCCAGGTGTCAGAGACCTTCCTGCTGAAAGCAGAAGAGAACAGGAGAGGACCCCGGTGCCATGGGGCAGATCTGCCAGCGGGAAAAGGTGAGCTCTCTGCACCAGGGCTGCAGGCCCTGGGGCGGGCATGCGGCGGGTGGGGGAACTGATCCCAGCAGGTCTGTGTGAGGTCGGGCCGCACTGGCCCTGGTCACATGGAAGAAGCACCGAGGACTCCTCTGGGTGCTGAACAAACATGGGAATGTGGTCACAGGCCACCTGCATTCTTGTGAGTCGGAGCTCCTTTGAAGTTGATGTTGGTTGCTTATGGCCAGGACCCCATGGCAAGGACGATGCTTCCTTCCTTCCCCGGGCTGGGAATTTGTGCAGTGGGGTTTGGCCTCAAAGACAAACCAAACACAAACCCAGAGCCTGGACGGGCCCTCTGGGGAACAGAACTCTGTCGGGGCTGCAGCGTGCGGTGGCCTCTTTGTGCAGACGTCTCCTGGTCAGCCATGCGGAAGCACATTGGTCTCATTGAGCCTCCAAAAGTGGAGAGAGGTGAGGTCCGGGCACTGAGGGACCGCCAACTGCCTCTCAGTCTAGCAGGAGTGGTTTAAAATGAGCAGGGTTTTGGGAAGCCCTGGCCAGACGTGTCCTCTTTCCCTCCTCCCCGGCTCCCTCCCTCATGCTCTCCCTCCCACCAAGGCTTTGAGAGGACTGAGTTCCTTCTCCTGTCTAAGGCCCAGGTGGAAACTCTCCATCTCCTCCTCACTTACAGGAGCTAAGGCTGCAGTTTGGTTCACCTGGGGTGGGGAGGTAGAGTCACCAAATACATGCATATGGAGACTCCCCGTGGCCCTGGACCCCTGAGGCTGCTGGCTTCTCCCTCTCTCAGAGCGGAAATAAGTTTTGCCCCCTCTAGGAAAGGAGGAGCATTTCCAGACCACAAAGGTTGTTTGGGATGCCACTGCCACTTCCCATGGCGCCCACTGTCCCCTTCCTGTGCCCATGTCTGGCTTCACTAAACCTAGGCTGAATACCACCGAGAGTGCCAGGCAGGAAGAAGTGGCATGAGGGGCCAGTATCACAGGGGCCCGTGACAGCCGGCAGCTTGGCCACTGGTCCGGAGCTCAGTGTCAACCCAAAGGGCTCAGAGTGAGTCCCGAAAGAGGAACATGGACTCTGGGATCGAACACACGAGCTGAAAATCCGGGTGTTAGAAATGAGTTTGATTCCTCAAGTGGCCTGGGATAAGCCCTATTTGTTACTGCCCTGTACTTCTGAAAACTCGTGTTCTTTGCCATTGCTGTTGCACTTAACAAGCAACTGTAGTTGCCTTTCTGTTATTCCTGGGTTCCTTGGCCACAGATTCATGCAGTGGTTGATCAAAAATATGCAGAAAAAATGTGTATCTGCACCAAACATGTGCAGACTTTTTTCTTGACATTATTTCGTGGACAGTGCTGTGCATCAGGTAATCATGCAGAATTCATACAGGATTCCCTCGGGTTCGGGGTTACAAGAGACTACAGCGATTTAAAGTCTATGTATGGGGGGATCCCTGCAGGTTATCAGCAAAGGTCACACCATTCTAGGAAAGGGACTTGAACACCTGTGGATTTCAGTTTCTGCAGGGAAGTTCTGGAGCCTGTTTCTTTATGGAGCTCATTCTCATGGTCTTCTTTTTTTTTTTTTTTTTTTAGGTTTTTTGAGACAGGGTCTCGCTTTGTGGTTCAGGCTGGCCCTCAGCTCAGCCTCAAACTCACATCACAATCCTCCAGCCTCTGCCTCCCGAGTGCTGGGATGACAGGCGTGAGCCACCACGCCCGGCTCTCATGGTCTTCTTGAATGTACACAAAGGCCCATTCCCATTTTACAGATGAGGAAACAGAGGTTTAAATTAATCAGTTACCTGATTTTACACAGCTGCCCAGATACTGGCAGATCTAGGACATAAGCTCAGGTCTCTCAGAAGTCACCAAGATCATGTTCTTCCTATTTCCACATCAAATGTACAGCTGCAGGCAAAGCGTGCTGGTCCAACCATATCTTCCTGGGGTGGATTGTTCAGTTCATTTCATTTTAGAAATATTGTTTTCAGGCTGGGGATGTAGCTCAGTGGTTCTGGGGCCTGTCTTGCAAGCGCAAGGACCCGGGTTCAATCCCCCGGTAACCACATACAACAGTGCTGGTCATGGACACTCACACCCAGCAGCAACCAGTACCACATACCACAGTGCCAGGCGTGTTGGCTCACGCCTGTAATCTCAGCACTCGGGAGGCAGAGGCAGGAGGACTGCTGTGATGTGAGTTTGAGGCTGAGCTCAGGGCCAGCCTGAACTACCAAGTGAGACTGTGTCTCAAAAAAAAAAAAAAAAAAGTTTTTCCCAGTACTGGGGGTGGAACCCAGACACCTTGGCCCGAGACAAGCAAGGGCCGCACCATTGAGCTCCTTGCAGCGCTGTTTCCATGAAGCCCTTCCACTAGAGAGCCACTCTTCTCCAGCTGTGAGGCCTCTTGGGCATGAGCTTTGAATGTGTAGAGAACTTGCCTGGACAGTTATGGTCCTGAGGGTTATCCTTGATGATTTTGTTTCCCTAGAGCTGTAATTTCTGAGGAGCTGCTTTAATTTGGGGCCTGTCTAGAAGAGGCTTTATTTTTTCAGCTCATGAAAAGCAGGCTCTTACTGAGCACTGACTCTAAGCGAGGCAGAGCAAGAGGTGCTCTCGGGCAGACACATACAGGCTGCCAGCTGCTCTCTGTGGCTGCTGCTCCCTTCTCCCCCAACTCAGCCTCCTTCCTGGCAAAGTGGGCGAATCCCCACCACCGGGCCATGTCACTCAGGGCGCTGTCCCCTCTCACCCATCACTGGTTACTACGGCAATGCCTTCTGGGCCCTGGCACTAATACAGAGCACAGTGTAGCCTGACGCTGCGGCCCAGGGCTCAGCTGGACAGAGGCCACCCTGCCACTCCCTGGGGGAGGTGGAGGCTGGGCCCGGGCACACGCCCTTCCACTGTTCCCCCACGGACACAGGCCTGGCTGGGCCTCCACGGGGTCCAGAGCAGGCCCGCTGGCCGCGTGCAGGCGCCACTCATTGCTGGAGGGCTGATCTGAGTCTGTCATGGTACTTTTAACCCATGCTTCTTAAAATGTGCTTGTGCAAGCTGGTGTTCATTTGGGCAGATTTGTGTGTGCGCATAGCACACTTTGATCATTTTGCCCCATCGCCCCTGAACCCGTGGTCCCCCCAGTTTTGTTTTTTGGGAGTTTAGTGCATGTGACACATTTTGACCATAACCACCCCCACTGCTTGCCTTCACCCCCCACCCCTCATCCCTTCGTCTTGTCAAATAATGGTCTCTTTCTACTTTTTCCCTGTGCTACTTCTCTGCCATCATTTTTACGTCCTGCACATTGGAGACAATGTGAGATACTTGTCTTTCTAAACCTAGCTTATTTTACTCAACATGATCTTCAGATCCATCCATTCCTTTTCCCATGACAAAACTTGTTCCTGTGGTTTATCTGTCACATTTTCTTTATCCATTCATCCATTAGTGGCTGCCTGTGCTGTATTTTGGCTATTGTGAATTGTGCCACAATAAATATGACTTTAATTGCTCTGAGTATAGCATCAAATAGGGTAGCTCTATTTTAGTTTTTTTCATATTAATTTCCATAGAGGGTATACCAATTTACCTTCCTGCCAACAGTGTAGAAAGCTGTTGCCCAAGCCTGGAATCTGTAGCTGCATTTATTGTTTTATGGTATTCTTCATGCCATCTTAACTAGGGTGATGTGATAACTTGTGTCTGTATGTCCCCTGAAGTCTCATGTGGTCACAGGTAAGCTTTTCATAGGGTGTGGGATGTGATGCTGGGACTGACTCATGGAGTGAGGCTAAGATCAAGGCTGCCCACCCTGGTGTGAGCGCTGCCTGCCCTCAGGGTGGGGAGCCTCGGTGGGACAGAAGGTACAGAAGGGGGGCTGCCCTGGTCAGTTCGCTTGCTGGTTTGCTGTCTTCCACCCACCGTGAACTGTTGCTCCTCTGTGGTGCTCCTCTGCCATGTATGACCCTGTTTTAGAGACAGTTATGGATTGAAATCTCTGCAAGCTATGAGCTGAAATACACTTTTCCTCCTTCGAGTGTCTGGTGTTTTGTCTCAGCAATGAGAAAATTAACTAAGATGGGTGAGATGGAACCTCCATGTAATTTTGATTTATATTTCTCTAATAGCTTAAAGATGTTCCATGTTTTTCATGCTTTATTAGCTATTTTCATTTTTCCCTTTGAGAAGTATATATCTGGGCTGTGCATGGTGGCACTGCTTGTAATCCCAGAACTCAGGAAGCTGAGGCAGGAGGATCTCTAGGAGTTCAAGACCAGACTGAGCCACAGTGAGTTAAAGGCCTGACTGAACTACCTAGTGAGACCCTATTGAGAAAGACAGAGAGAGAAAAATATTCATCTGCCCATTTACTGATTGGGCTATTTGATTTTTTGGCACTCTTTATATGTTCTAGATACTAATCTTCTGCTGGAGGAAAAGTTGATAAAGATGCTATCCCATTCTGCAGGTTGTACTTCATTAGTTGTTTCCTTTGTTGTACAGAAACTCCTCAGTTTGATGTATCTAGGTCTCTGATACATTTTGAATTGACTTTTGTACAGGGTCAGAGAGAGAGCTATTTATAATCTTTGATAGGTGAATATCCAGGTTTTGCAGTACCAGCTGTTTAAGAAGCTGTCTTTTTCTTTATTTGTTGCTTTCTTTGTCCAAAAATGGGGGGGGTGTTGTTTCTCTCTCTCCTATCAGGTCCACGATCTCCAAATCTACTTTTGTGTAGTCTCATGTTTTTGTTTTTGTTCTTTTTGGGTTTTTTTTTTTGAGACAGGGTCTCACTTTGTAGTTCAGGCTGGCCCTGAGCTCAGCCTCAAACTCATATCATAGCAATCCTCCTGCCTCTGCCTCCCAAATGCTGGGATTACAGGCGTGAGCCACCACGCCCGGCACTGTGGTATGTGGTACTGGTTGCTGCTGGGCGTGAGTCTCCACACCCAGTATTGTATGTGGTTACTGGTGATCAAACCCGGGTCCTTGCGCTTGCAAGACAGTCACAGAAACCACTGAGCTAAGTCCCTGGCCCATGTTTTTTTACTTTGGCTTTGTGGTATATTTTGAAATCAGGTGTTGTGACACCTCTAACTTTGCTCCCCACCCTCCTTGCTTAGGATTGCTTTGCTATTCTGTGTTTTTGTTCCCATATGAATTTTAGAATTTTTAAAAATTCTTGTGAAGAATACCATGGGAATTTTGACAGGCATTACATTGAATCTACAGAATGTTTTGACAGTGTTAATCCATAAACACAGGAAGTCTTTCCATCTTTTCATACTCTTCCATTTCTCTCTTTAGTGGTCTACAATTTTCCTTGCAGAGGTCTTTCACCTGCTCGGTTAGATTGATCCCTAGGTCTTTTTTAAAAAGCTGCTGTGAATGGAATTGTTTCCCTGATTTATTTCTCAGATAGTCTATTATTGGTATATAATGAAGTTCTTAGTTATTAGTGTTGACTTTTTATCCTGCTACTTTGCTGAATTAATATATCAGCTCTAAAAGCCTTTGGGTAGAAGGTCTTATCCTCTGCAGACAAGGACAATGTAACTTCCTCCTTCCCTGGCTGTATGTCTTGGTTTTTTCCCTCTTGCTGTAGCTAAAATTTCAGAATTATATTAAACAAGAGTGATGAGAGTGAAGGTCCTGTCTTGTTTCTGGTTGGAGAGGAAGTGCTTTCAGTCTGTGCCCATTCAGAATGATGTTGGTTTGTCATTTGCAGCTTTACTGCAAGGAGAAATGATCAGTTTCATTAAGGGCTTTTATGATGAAGGGATTTTGAATTTTGTCAGAGGCTTTTTTCTGCATCAGATGTGATCATGTGATTTTTATCATTGATTGTGTTTATGTGCTGTAATACATTATGGATTTGTGCATGTTGGTTTTGCTATATAGTTCAGGGTGACCTTGAACTCACTGTGTACCCCAAGCTGTCCTTGAACTTGCAGTGATCTTCCTGCCTCAGCCTCCTAAGTACTGGGATTATAAATTGTGCCACCATAGCCACCAGGTTTATGTATGTTGACCCAACCCTGCATCCTGGAATGAAACCAATTTATGGCTTATTATCTTTTTTTTTTTTTGAGACAGGGTCTCCCTTTGTGGTTCAGGCTGGCCCTGAGCTCAGCCTCCAACTCACATCACAGCAATCCTCCTGCCTCTGCCTCCCGAGTGCTGGGATTACAGGCGTGAGCCACCACGCCCGGCACTGTGGTATGTGGTACTGATTGCTGCTGGGATGAGTCTCCACGCCCAATATTGTTATGTGGTTACTGGAGATTGGACCGGGCCCTTGCGCTTGCAAGACAGGCGCTGGAACCACTGAGATATATCCCTGGCCCCAGGCTTATTATCTTTTTAATGTTCTGTTGAATTCAGTTTGCTAGTGTTTTATTACAGACTTGCATATTAATCAAGGATATTGGCCTTTACTTTTCTCTTTTCGTTCAGTTTCAGAATGAAGGTGACACTGGTCTTGTGACATGAGTTTAGAAGGGCTCCTTTCCCTCCTATTAAGTGGAATAATTTGAGGGGTGTTGGGTTAGACTGGCCAGGGCTCATTTGCATGAGAGTGGCTGAAAAGGACCCAAGAGCATCAAGAGAAGACAAACTTCAGGCACAAGCACTTTCAAGCCTTTGCCTTCATTGCCGTTATTGATCAGCCGAGTCATGTGACAATCTCTGAATCACATCAGGGCACGGGCGCAGGGAGCAGAATTCCCGGGGCTGTTTTGCACAGCTTACCTCACTTACCACTGTGAAGAAATTTACACAGGTTCTTCTCTGGGTTGGAAACAGCTTCCACAGTGTATGTGGCACAGGGGTCACGAAAAGGCAGGAGGCTCACTTAGTGCTTCCAAGAAACCTCCCACTGTTTAAGGGCCCTGCTCCCCCACCCCCATTGGGCCACCCTCCCAGGGTCCGACTTCATCTTTGAATCTTAGCTGCCTAGAACAGTGCCCAGCACATTTGTAAGCCTCTGATAAGCCTTTACAGGAGTCACTGTATGAGTTGGACGTGTCTGAGCTGTGTTACATTTCACCCAGCCAACCATTGATCATGTTAGAATTTGCTGAGATATTCCAAGGCTACCTGGCATTGCTTTTGTTTTCTCAGTATGAAGAATTGGTTATTAGGATCAGTATGTTGTGAAGGCAGGTTTCTAAGATGTCTTTGTCATATTATCTTGTTTTCTTTTTCTTTAAGGCTATAAAAGTTGAGCCACAAATACGGCCTCCGCTTACTGAAAGTAAGGTAAGAAGTTGATGCATTTTCATTTCCTTCTGTGACATTTTCTGAGGTAGATAATGATAGGGATTCTTTCTGGGAAATCTAATATTGGTTTGAAACAGCCAAGTAACTGGGTAGGGAGCAGCATTCACCAAAATGTGAAATGTAGAGCTAGACATAAGCCCTTTTACCTTGAAGCTGTGTGGCATGGTGACTAGGGGAGCCTGGCAGTGGACAAAGAAAGGTCCTTCTCTTCTGTCTTTTCCACTGTGCAGAGCAGGCGGGGCAGGCCCAGGAGATGTCATGTGATTGAATGGTCTTCTGTCTGACTGGGGCAAGAATGTGTGTTTGAGGGAGGCTTGAGCCCCCGGGACACCAGAGAGCAGGCAGCGGGCTTGAGTGTGGGGAGACCTCCCGAGAAGTACAGGCAGGCTGACTCACTCACGAGCATGAGGAAAGTATTATAACTTGTAGTGACAGAGTTTTAAAAGCCAAATCAGTATTGGTAGCCTTGGCTAGTGAGCCATTCAGGTGACTTGTATCACTCTCAGGCCTCTCACGGTGAAGAGTCCTTTGTTTCTAGTGCCATCTTAAGCATGTTCCAAGGCAGCACAGTGTAAGAGCTGCTGAGTTGAAGTATTCTTACCCATCCTGCTCTCCA
The DNA here is from genome assembly GCA_004026965.1 of Petromus typicus. Lineage (NCBI taxonomy): Eukaryota > Metazoa > Chordata > Mammalia > Rodentia > Petromuridae > Petromus > Petromus typicus. The sequence continues at coordinate 169,369 of PVIR01000102.1, read as the reverse complement.
GTTTTAACTCGACTGATACTTTCCCAAGATTAGTCAGTGGCTTGGATTTCTTCAAAGACTCTGACTGTACATACAATGTTGTTAATCTTGGGTTAATTCCTATATGTACAGAGTGTCTTGAGAGAATGAATGAATGGCACATTAGGCTATCATATTTGTAAACAGCTTATTTCATTTTTATCTCTTTGTTTTCTTATTAAAGTTATAATTTTCTAGAAATTAAATACATACAAGTTATGATTTTCTAGAAATTAAATGCATTCTGAAGGCCAGTTTAATAAATTCTGACATAGTCACATAACTTTTAACCATAATAGAGCAGTTCTATCACTCCTCAGATCTCTTCACATGCCTTTTTAATACTTCCCTATCCCTTAGTCCCAGTGTTATCATTATTCTGACTTCTATCATCAATGACTAATTTTTCTGATTTTTTTTTTTGAGGGGGGGATTGGAGATTGAATGCAGGGCCTCATATACACTAAGTACCCACTCTGCTGCCAAGCTACATGCCAACCTCTTGCTCTTGAACCTCATGTGTCACGTGGACTTCCTTGCATCTACTTTAAAACATGTTTTTGATGTTGCTACCTGTGTCAAGAGTTTCATTTCTATATGATATTCTATATAAAAAAATCCCAAGATACATATGAAAAATCCTCCTAGGATTAATAATCAAGTTCAGCAAGGTTGCAGGACACAAAACCAATACATAAAAATCAATCACGGGGCCAGGGTATAGCTCAGTGATGGCACTGCAAGCTCCTGGGTATGATCCCTGGTTCACATACACAAAAACTACACTTTATAGACTTGCAATAAACAGACTTCCAATGAAATGAAGAAAATAATTCAGTTTACAGCAGCATTTAAAAAATACTTAACAAAAGAAGTGAGAAGCTCTTACTTTGGAAACTATAAGGTATAGGAGAAAGAAAAGAAAGATCTAAATACATAGAAAGGTGTTCCATGTTCATGAATAGGAAGGCTTCATGTGGTCAGGATGACAATAATGGCCTCCAAATAGATCTTCAGTTTCAATTTAGTTCCTATCAAAATCCCAGACAGTTTCTTTTCAGAAATTGTCAAAGTCCTCCTAAAATTCCATGCAAAGGAATTGGGAAGAGCTGGAACAATTTTGAATAAGACGAAAGTTATGGAACTCACACTTCCTGATTTTGAAATTTTTGAAGTTATAATAATCAAGATAGTGTGGCACTGACATAAGGGAGCACAGATCAGTGGACTAGCACTGAGAGTCTAGAAATAAACTTTACATTTGTGATTGATTTTCTGATAACCATATGAAAACAATTCAATAGTGATGGAGAGGAGGACAGTCTTTTCAACAAATGTGCTGGGAAAATTGAATATCCACTTGCAAAAAAATAAGGCTGAACCCCTACTTCAGCTCATATACAAAGAAATACTAGAAATGGATCAGAGCTGGGTGCAGTGGTGCACATTTGTAAGCCCAGCACCTGAGAGGCTGAGGCAGGAGGATTGCCATGAGTTCAGATCCGATCTGGACTACCTCGTGAGTTCAAGGCCAGCCTGAACTGCATATTGAGACTTTGTCTTTTAAAGGGTGGGGCATTAAAACCTAACTGTAGAGCTAACCTTTTGACATTTTTAGAGGAAAACACAGGTGTAAATCTTTGTGGCCTTGGTTTGACAACGGCTCCTTTATTCTTTTCTAACCTGTTATGAGTGAATTGTCTCCCCCGCTTTTCATATGTTGAAGTCTTAATTCTTAGAACCTAAGAATGTAAATGTATTTAGACAGAAATTCCTTATGGAGGTAATTATGTAGAAATGAGGTCTTCAATGTGGGCTCGCACCTTAGTTGACTAGTTTCTTCATCAGAAGAGGAAATCTGGACAGAGGTGCAGCAGGGCCGAGGACCTGCAGAGGAAGGACCATGGGAAGAGGGCAGCCATTGCCTGCAGGCCAAGAGGAGAGGAGGAAACCAAGCCAGTGCACACTGACACTGGTGTGGAACAGCCAAGTAACTGGGTAGGGAGCAGCATTCTTGCTCTTGGGCTTCCAGCCTCCAGAACCATGGAAGTATAAGTTTCTGCAATTTTAAGTCACCAGGTCTGTAGTATTTTGTTATAGCAGCCCTAGAAGACCAATACAACACCAAAGAATCCTCTCCAAGTGGAAAAAAGCCCAATATCACTGATGAATGATTACTATTACCATTCACACAATGGAATATTATTTGGCAATAAAAAGAATTATGTTCAGATGCATACTATGGCACAGATAAACCTTAAAAAGTATTGTGCTAAGAAATAGAAGCCAGGGGCCGGGGAGTTAGCTCAGTGGTTCCGGCGCCTGTCTTGCAAGCGCAAGGGCCCGGGTTCGATTCCCTGGTAACCACATACCATACTGGGCATGAAGACTCACACCCAGCAGCAACCAGTACCACATACCACAGTGCCGGGCGTGGTGGCTCACGCCTGTAATCCCAGCACTCGGGAGGCAGAGGCAGGAGGATTGCTGTGATGTGAGTTGGAGGCTGAGCTCAGGGCCAGCCTGAACCACAAAGCGAAACCCTGTCTCAAAAAAAAAAACCTAAAAAAAAAAAAAAAAAAAGAAATAGAAGCCAGTATGACAAAAGATCACATACTATATCATTTCATCTGTACAAAATATTCAGAAAAGACCAATCTCTAGAGAAAAAAATTGAATTAGTGTTTATCTAGGACTGGGGAGTACAGAAGTTTGCGAAAGGATAGTTTATGGGTTCTTTGGCAGACATGAGAAGTTCGGAAATGATTGTGGTGGCATCTTATTTATTTATTTGTTTTTAGGTTTTTTGAGACAGGGTCTCGCTTTGTAGTTCAGGCTGGCCCTAAGCTCAGCCTCAAACTCACATCACAGCAATCCTCCTGCCTCTGCCTCCCGAGAGCTGGGATTATAGGCGTGAGCCACCACGCCCAGCACTGTGGTATGTGGTACTGGTTGCTGCTGGGCGTGAGTCTCCACGCCCAGTATGGTATGTGGTTACTGGCGATCGAACCTGGGTCCTTGTGCTTGCAAGACAGGCGCCGGAACCACTGATCTAACTCCCCAGCCCTAAGAAAGCCTTTTTTATAGCTAAGAAATATTCCAATATGTGGATATATCTGTTTGTTTATTTACTCCACCTGTCAGGGGCACTTAGCTTGTTTTTAGTGTTAGCTATAAAGGTACTATGAACATGTGTGCAAACTTTTGTACGAATAAGTAAATCATGGTATACCTACCCAATGTAGTAATATTTGGCCAAAAAATGAGATTCAAATATGTACTACAACATGGATAAATCTTAAAAATATTTCACTTTTCTAAATACCCTGGAATGGAATTGATGGGTGATATAGTAAAATAATTTGTTTAACCTTATTAGAAACAGCCAAAGAATCCCAAAATTACTGTATTACTTTACCTTTTGGGCTACCTCACTTGTTTTCATGTTAGGTGTGTTTTATAAAATAAATAATATATGACTATAATGATATACATAGATAGTTATAAGTAAATATACTTTATTATTATTATTATTATTTGAGACAGGGACTCACTTTGTAGTTCAGGCTGGCCCTGAACTCACCATGTAGCCCAGTCTAGCCTTGAACTCACAGCAATCCTCCTACCTCTGCCTCCTGGCCCAGCATTGTGATATGTGGTACTGGGGATCGAACTCAGGACTTTGTGCTTGCTAGGCAGATGCCAGAACCACTGAATTAAACCCCTAGCCCAAATATACATATTGTTGAATCATATGGTTCAAACATTTCCACTGACAGAAGTTCCTGAATAAATACTCTCCATGGCTAGGGCTAGGGGATAATTAATATTAAGAGTCTTACATTAATTTCCTGCAGCTGCCATAAGAGATTTGTATGAACTCGCTGCTAAAAACAATAGAAATGTATTGGCTCAGCGTCCTGGAGGCTGCAGTCCAAGATCAAGGTGTCTCAGGCTGGGACCCTTCTTCCCTCTTTGCCTCTGGGGGTCCTGCTGCTTTTGACTGTGGATTCAAAACTCCAGACTCTGCCTCCACATTGCTTTGTTTTTCCCAGAGTCTTTCTTTCTGCCTTTTATCATGACACTTGTCTTCAGATTCAGAGTCTGTCCTGGTAACTACTTCCTTTTTTTTTGGTGCTGGGATTGTACCCCAATGCTGTTAAATGCTCAGCAAGGTATTCTGCCCCTGACCTATACCCCTAGACCTTGTCTTGAGGTCCTTAACTTAGTTAGGCCTTCAGGACTCTGTCCAAGTAAGGTCACGTTCACAGGCTCTACTTTTAGTTTTTATTTTTATTGGTATGTGTTTGCAGACATTTGCAGGTTCTCAGAGTTAGGACATGGTCACATTTTGTGGGGGTACAGTTTAATCTGCTATAGACCTGTCTGCAAGGGAAATAAGGAGGAGAAACTGGATTCAAAAATTTGTAGAAGATGGGCATGATGGCACAGATTTGTATTCTGTCACTCTGGGAGGCTGAGGCAGGAGGACCACAAGTTCTACCCCAGCCTGGGTGGGTTAGTAATGTACCATGTCTCTAAAGAAAAAATTATAACAGGGGTGGGCAGTGTAGCTCGTGTGAAGGTCCTGGGTTCAATCCCTAATACCTAAGTGTGTAGGTCTGATTTTTTTTGCTTGATATGAAGACAGTCTGAGGTGTAAATGGACAGGATGTGGTGCTGATTAGATCTGGCCTGTGGACTGGAAGGAGCTTAGGGACGGTTCTCAGGTTTCGATGCTGAGAGACAAGGAGATGATCTGTCCAGGACACACACTCCGAGCCTGGTGTCCTCCCTCATTTTATTGCTGTTTCACTCAAATGTCACATCCTCAGAGAGGCTTTCCCTACCCAGCCTGTCTAAAATAATGCCCCTACCCTATGTGCCTTCAACCTGTATATCATTTAGGATTACACCTGGCTGGCAGAAATCGGGTAAGTCCACTGGAATGTAATTTTTATGTCAGTTTTAGAAATCTGGGGTTAGTGTGGGGCAGACCTAGGGACTTTGGTGACAGGCTTGCGGCCCCTGCTGTTTTCTTGTGTGGCTGCTACTCCCAGGCTTATCGCCTGAGCAGAGGGAGTTCCTGGCTCTTCAGCCCTCCCCCAAGTGTACTTCCGCCCACAGGGAGGAGGAAGCCAGAGGGCTGGAGGGAGGTTCACAGTAGCTGTTGTTACCCTTGGCATCTCATGCAGATCTTGAACTCAGCCACAGGTGGGGAGGCTGGAAATGCATTCTTTAGGAGGGAGGCTGAATTCAGCTAAAATCAGAGCATTCATTGTGCCGGGGAGTTAGCTCAGTGGTTCCGGCACCTGTCTTGGAAGCGCAAAGACCCAGGTTCGATCCCCAGTAACCACATACCATACTGGGTGTGGAGACTCACGCCCAGCAGCAACCGGTACCACATACCACAGTGCCGGGCATGGTGGCTCACGCCTGTAATCCCAGCACTTGGGAGGCAGAGGCAGGAAGATTGCTGTGATGTGAGTTTGAGTCTCAAAAAAAAAAAAAAATCAGAGCATTCACTAGTTAGTCCAAGGGAGAGATGGAGACTGTGTCAGCCACACCTGCCCCTAGCACCTGGCCTGATGTATATTTAATTAGGGATCTGTTTGCGGTCCCTCTCTCTCCACCTGAGCTCTGTCTCAGCCACTGCCGCATGTCAGGTAGCTAGGGAAGGGCAGGGCGGATTGGATGCTTTGAAAGTATTTTCCAAGACTAGATGACAAGGTGAGGAGTTGAGAAAAACAGATTATGTTTAAGAAGAGAAAAATGACAGTCATGAGAGCGTTTCAGGGGCTGTGAGTCAGAGCGGACTTCATTCTCAGAGGCAGCCGCAGGAAGAGATCAGCAGCCTGGGAGGGAGGTGCAGGCTGATGCCCCTGACAAGAGGGGCCTCAGTGGGAAGTGGACACTGAGACTGGCTTCCAGGCACCGCGCGGCTGGAAGAGGCCCGCAAACCCAGCTGCCTCACGATACATGAACTGAGACTCTATCCCCGGGGCCAGCCTCCCAAGTGCCGGTCCTCCGACCCATCCTTGACAGGTTACACCGGACCTGAGTGAAATAAGAGAAATAAAAACAATATGGGGCAATAAATATTTCACCAACAGCAGGATGGCCTGGAGCCAGACTGCTTTGGCTCCAGGCCCAGACCATCTACCCAGCAGCCATGTGACCTTGAAGAAGTCACTTAACTTCCCTGTGACTCAGTTTTCTATTTTAATTTTTTGGTGCTGGGGATTAAACCTATAATCTTGTAGGTGCTGAGCACACAGTCCTGTTACTGAGCTACATCCTTGGCCTAAACAAAGAATTTAGAACAATACCTGGTACATAGAAAGTTCTACCTAAGCACTAGCCCTTATTATCTTGGAGCTAATTATTTACTTTTGAAAGTGAGTTATTTTTACTTCTCTGGGTTAAAACACCTTTTCCTTTAGGAAATTTGGGGATGGGAGATAGAAATTATAACTTTAAAAGAAACTTTCTTAAATACATAGTACCTAACTTTTGTTTGTTTGTAGACTCTACTGGCTTGTGAATTCCCACAGCTGGGAACCTAGGTGTGGGAATCCACACTTCTGGGATATTTCAGTGCCAGTTCTAAAGAGAGGATGGACTGCATAGGCAGTTTCATGGGTACCAGGGACAGCTACCCCAGGAAACCCAAGGCACCCAGCAGGGTGATTTGAGATTGCACTGGCCCAAGAAGATATGGGTTTCTTTCCGGGAAAGAGAAGGCCTGAGATAAGGTACCCTCATTAACCCTTCTCCAGGCCACAGCCTGCTGTGCCTAGAAGACTTGTTAGGGTCAGGGCAATAGAATGAGGCTAGGATGTCCAGAAAAGACCAGCTGAGAGCAGAAGCCTCCCTGGCACAGAAGCTGAGCCAGGTGTGTCTGGGTCAGGCCCTCTCTGTGCCATGTGAGCAGGTGAGGGTAGAACAAAGCACAGGTTTGTAGTGCTGGGGGGCTACCCAAGGCCTCCTGCGTGCCTGGCAGCTTTCTATCACTGAGTCCAGGCACCTAAAAGAGCTGGTACTTGGAGGGAGCCAGAGACCAGGGCACAATCCAGGAGAAAATTCAAAGCCTGCCCTCTACTCGCCTCTCATTTTACCCTAACTCTGGTCCTCACACCCTAAGCTTTTGCCTGTAAATTTCAGTGGTTAGGAGCCAGACACTGGAATGGTTGTAGAGTTTAGTTGCATGGTGAAGTAGGTAGTGGGGGGGGGCTGGCTGGCTGGATGCCTCTGTCTGAAGAGGGCAGTGTCTGCTGGGCTCCACCTGAGTGTTGCTAGGAGATTGGCTATGGAGGTCTGGTGGGGCTAGAATATGGATGCCAGAAATCTGAGTTTTAAAGTGAAATCTCCTCATTTTTACATGGCCAGAGAACTGTAGGCCAGGTGTTAGTTTGGTAGTTGTCAGTTTATTGCCTGTTGTGAGTTGAAGAATTTTGGGCAAATGAAAAGGCAGAAAACAGGCTGTGATTTCACGACTCTTGCCAGTCCAGGGCTGGAGGCCGATGCCTGCTCACCGTCCTTCTCCTGCAGGGAGCAGACTGTCTGTAGAGCTCTGATGCCATAGCCGAGGTGAACTTTTACCCCGTGGTTCTCTGGATTTGCAGAGCCATGGAGGTTCTGGAGGAAAGTTTGGCTCTCCAGGAGAGGATGCTAATGTGTTACAGACCAGTGCATTTTAGAAGTCTTTTCCAGATGTGCCCATAGGAAGTCAGGTTCTTATTCCCAGAAGCACCTGAGTGAGTCTTACCTGGAAATTTGAAAAGTAATGCTTGGGCTCTGCCCAGGTCACTTCGGTCATTGTCTCTGGCCTCTGCATGGTCTTTAGGATCATTTGAGAAAGCTCTACTGGTGACCCTTATGCAGCCAGATTGAAACCCACTGTCCAACTCACAGGTCGGGTCAGGACCTTTCAGGATGTGCTGCATGTAGCAGTCCCTGCGGGGCTGTGTGGGCCCCTCTGCTCCCTCTAGAGAACTTATAGCCTCCACTCTTCACTGCCTGATTTAGTGAAGATAATGCTATTTGCCCTTCTAACCTCACCAGGCTGTTATCAGAAGAAATGAGGCGATAAATGAGAACCTACTCTGTCAAGTGTCAGTGTTGTGCAAACATGATGATTGCAGTGAGTGTGTGCCTGGGGCCTGGGAGTAGGCTTCGATCTGTCAGTGATTATTTCCAGAGTCACATTCCAGTGCCATGGGTCAGAGGGGAATTGGCAGAGACGTTCTTTGAATGCAGCCTGCACGGTCTTGGGGACAGGTGTGTTTCATGGGGGTAGCTGGTACCATCCAACCCACAGCAAGGGAACCCGAGGGAGGGGAAGGAACTAAAGACTCCCCTTGGGCTGAGGTCTTCCCATCAGTCTAGGGAGTAATCAAGGCAGCCAAACTGGAGTATGTATCAGCAAAAAAGGCAGAAGAATAGACACCCAGGCGGTCAGTGGTTGGATTGAGGGAAGCATGGTACTGCCTATGCCCTGGACTCAGGAGCAGGGTGATCCAGGCAGATAAGACCAGCCTCCCAGAAATGCCACCTTTATCAGGCAGGCCCTCATGACTCAGTGTTACTTATCCGGGGACCAGGCTGCCTGAGGGGGCAGAGGAAGATGGACAGAGCACTGGCTGGGCATCACAACTGGGTTTGAGTGCTAGCTCCCACAACCTGACAGGGGGCAAGATGGCACACCAGCTGCATCTCAGGCTCGTACTCTGCAGAGGGGAGCCTTGGTCTGGACCTAGATGGACTGTGAGCAGAGTCCGGGCGTGACCTGTGGAGGTGCCAAGAGCTGGGCGGGGTCGGTGAGTGACTGAGGGCAGACCAGGCTGTGAGGGGACGGTGCAGCGAGGGGGTGCAAAGACAGCAGGGAGGGAAGGAGGTGCTTGGGCATCCGGGAATGATGTGGTGGGGCCGGGGCAGTGGGGAGTGGCCTTGCCAGAGGGAGGGAGAGAGGACAGTAGTGAGAGAGGGGAGTCAGACTACAGAAGGCCACCGTAACCAGGCTGGGGTGTTTAAATTGGCTCCATTAGGAAGGAGAGGGCCAGGAAGGGCTTGTGGGCAGAGGCATGATGTGACTAGGATGCTTTTTAGCAGAATTAATGTGGCCTAGAGCTCAGAATGGCTTGGATGGCAGTGAGCCAGGAACCGAAGACGACAGCTAGAAGGGCTCTGGAGATATTTCTGGCCCAGAGAGAGGAAGACTGGGGGCTGGGAGGTGGCAGTGGGTCAGGCCTAGAGATAGTCTCCAGAACATGGACTGTGAGGCCTTGGGGCCTGGCTGCCTGAGGGGGTGAGAGGGCTGGTTCACCTTGAGACCTGGCTTCTCCCGCAGAGGTCGGGGACAGGAAGCAGAGACACCTTTCTGCTGCATGTGAAACATCTCAGGGCAGCCTGACCCTACACAGGGTCAGCTTCTCCCTGACTCTGGCTCAGTTGTGGGGGCCAAAGGGGATGGTGCTTGCTAGTGGGGGGCTGCGCCTGATCTTGGCCCTTGGCACATTTAACCTGGCAAGTGCTACCAGCCCTGGGCCAGGGTTGGGAGATAATAACAAGCAAGCTGTCGCCTTGGCAGCTGGCAGAAGCACACCTGCAGACTCACATAAAATGGCAGTGCAGAACAATCACGTTGTTCTCACCCACTCCATTCTGCTTCATGGCCATGCTGGGCAATGTGTCTGTTGTGCCCAGAAAACCTTTCTGTTCCTGGTTTGTAATTATGAGGACAGAAGCAGATTTTGTGTGGCTTAAAGCTTAAATAATTTAGGCATGTGAGGAGGGGGGCTCTCCTGGAAAGAATTCAAGTACAAAATAGGTAGCTCCTTCCCCAGTGCTCAGAAAGAGGCTGTGTAGGGAAAACCCTGAGGCTTTAACTCATCACTTTCCAGCCAATTCTGTCACAATTCTCTCATTTAGTAAGAGTGGATTAGATGGAAGCATGTTATTTGTAGACTTTAATAAGCCAGGGGAGAACATGGGGACTGGAACCCCCTCTTACAGATAAAACAGAGCGGTGACTCAAGGAGCTCTCTGCACACGGCAGAAGGGCCGGCCGGGATGTGTTCTGGATGGAGTGCTGGTCTTCATGGCCTCCTCTGAGCTCCTCCTCTTCCGTGGCAGATGGCAGCTGTCTGGCACTGGGATTCCTGAGAACTGCTAGGCCCCGGCAGGGGGCGCCCAGCATTGAGGTCTAGGGTAAAGGTCAGGGTGCCATCTCAGGACTCACAGAGTACAGGTGGGAGGATAAGCCCCACGGATGTGCACCAACCTGGAGACACACAGACCCAAGTAGGTCTTGTGTAACGCCTGGGAGAGGTGTAACCACTCCTCGCTACCCATACCCCACACTGGGTGGATAGCACACCAGTGCTCTGCTGGAACACGCAGCTCCCTATGGTCCTAAACCCCAGTGTCAGTAAAGAATTAAGCAGAGCCGGGGATTCAGTCCAGTGGCACCATGCCTGCCTCAAAACCAAGGTCTTGGGCTGGGCATTTAGCCGGGGATTTAGCTCAGTGGTTCCGGCGCTTGTCTTGCAAGCGCACGGACCTGGGTTCAATCCTCCGTAGCCACCTACAATACTGGGCATGGAGATCATTCCCACCAGCAATCAGTACCAAATACCACAGTGCTGGGCGTGGTGGCTCACGCCTGTAATCCCAGCACTCAGCAGGCAGAGGCAGGAGGACTGCTGTGATGTGAGTTTGAGGCTGAGCTCAGGGCCAGCCTGAACCACAAAGCGAGACCCTGTCTCAAAAAACCTAAAAAAAATAAAGGGTCAAGGTCTTGAGTTTGATCCCCAGTACTAACAAAACCCCACAAAAGCTCAGAATGAACTCAAAAGAACTAAAGATGAAAGAGTTTAAAATGAGACGATTTGAAGGTGAGGGAGAGGGGTGAGAGCGGCACAGTAGACAGACAGTACCCTCGATGGGCAGGGGGTACCACACAGGGAAACATTCGTGGGTTTCTCATCTGCAGCTTGTTTCACTGGCATCCTTGTCCCAAGGAGGTGCCTGAAATCTGACTGGCTCTCAGGCTTGTCTTACACTTTAACCTTGGAATCCTTCCGGCCATGACTTTTCCCTTCCTTTGGTGAAGGGTCAGATCAGATTAAGGTGGTTTAGGTTTAAGGATGAAGTAAAGGGGAAGTTTGGTATAGCGCGGCCTGGGGCCTTCTCTGGCTTTGCTAATTGCTTGAATCTAGCTGAGGAGGGCAGAAGCTGCCTTAGAAGGATTTTCTATTAATTTAATACAGCTCGATGAGGCCTTCCACCTGTTCCCTACCCATGGGACCCTCTGTCCCTACATCTTGGACCTACAGCGTCCTGCCTAGGCAAGGCCCAGCAAGACTGAGCCCTCGTTCAGTTGCAGCCCTCCTTGCGGAATCTCGTAGTAAAGCTCCTGGTGGCCTCTGGCTCACAAAAGCAATTCATCTCGGTACTCTAAGGCTGTTGTCTTCGTAGGAGCATAACCGTTCGTTCTGCACTCCCATCTCCTCTCACCCAAGTACCTCTGAGGGAGTTTCAGTCTGCACCTGAATTGTATCACTTGGGCCCTGGTACCTAGAGCCGGAGGCCCAGAGCAGCAGAGCAGGCCAGGGCCTGTGGCCCACACCCCGCCCAGCGGCAAGCGTCCTGGAGGAGCCGGCAACTGGGGGTGGAGCTGTGGGTTTGCCACACAAACCAGGCGGCCTAAGATGTAGGAAGGGCGGGCCGAGGAGTGGGATGGGGTGATGTCCTGTCAAGTGGGAGCAGGTTCGGACCCTGACCGCAAGAGCAGGGGGGGGGACCGCGACCGGCGTGGGGACAGCGAGAGCCCGCCGCGGCTCCCGCTTCCGCTCGCTCCCCAATCCCTCTTCGGCAAGCCCCCTGTCAACGCTTCTGATTTCCGGGGAAGGAGACTGCCCTCCGGCCGCTGGCTCCCGGTCCTGCCTGCCGGGGGCCGCGCCGGCACGAGCGGCGGGAGGGTGCCTCCGCGCTCCGTGCTCGGGAGGGCACCTCCGCCCAGCGCCGCTCCCTACGTGGGGAACGTGCCGGGTGCTGCGGCCGGGGGAACCCGCGGCGTCACTCGGCCCCTTTCCGGCGCGGCGGGAGCGGCCGCACCCCCCACCGGCCCGGCGCCCCGCCCGGCGCTGCGGAGGCGTGCGGGAGCCAATGGGCTCGGTGGAGGCGGGCCCGCCCGCGGCGGTCACGCGCGGGGCCGGGCGCGCGGAGGCCGGGGGCGCGCAGAGGGAGGAGCCACGGGGGAGGGGGAGGAGTCGCCGAGCAGCAGCCGCAGGACCACTTCTCTCCCCGGCTGCGGAGGACCGACCTGCTGCACGACCGCCACCGCGCGCCCCGGAACGCCAGCATGATCGCCGCACAGCTCCTGGCCTATTACTTCACCGAACTGAAGGATGACCAAGTCAAAAAGGTGAGCCGCGCCCGCGCGCCGCCGTGCGTCCTGGCATCCGCGCACAGCCTCCATCCTCCCGCGCCCGCCTCCTCTGGCTGCATCCGATCTGGTGGGTCTGCGGAGCCCAAGACCAGGCCTCTCACCAGGATTCTTCACGGCCTTGTGGGAGTCAGTGTGTGCCCAGGAAGTGGGCCGAAGACCCTTGGCCGGGGCTGCTTGCTGTAGTGTCCTTGAAACGGGCCTTGGACGTCAGAGGGGGCCCCAGGCAGGACTGGGTGGGGACCCGCGGTCCGTCTGAGCGCCTGGTTTGGAAGGGTCCGAGCGGCGTGGGCGGAGGGAGGTATGATCACCGTGGAGATGCGCCGGGGAGGTGAGCGGGACCCTGGCGGGGGCGCTGGCTGGAGGCCAGTCATCCCATATTTGGGGATCCCAGCAGAGGACGTCGGGTGCTTGGAGAAGCTGTCACCCAGACTCCCCCAGCTGTTGCAGCTGCACATTAATCTGAAGACTGAGAGACCCGCCTGCCTTTCCGGAACGGGGAGGGGCACAGAGGCCACCGGAAACTTTGCTCATAGGCCTCAGGTCTGGAACCACACGTCTGAATGGAATTTTTTATTCCTCCTGAACTGTAATTTCCAGGCAGCCTAGGGCCTTAGCAAGACTAGTCAGTTGAGTCAGATCAAGGCCTTGGTGGGTATGCTTGTGGTACTTTGAGAGGTGGGGCCCTCCCCCTTTGCCAGTTTTACTATTATATTTTCAGAAACAGCCTAAAATGTAAGATGTCTTTTTTTTTTTGGAGACAGGGTCTCGGTTTTGTAGTTCAGGCTGGCCCTAATCTCATCCTTGAACTTATAGCAATCCTTCTGCCTCTGCTTCCCAAGTGCTAGAATTATAGGTGTGAGCCACCATGCTCGGCCCTGTGGTGTGTGGTTCTGATTGCTGATGGGCGTGAGTCCCCACACCCGTGTTGTATGTGAGTTCCGGGATCGAACCTGGATCCTTGCACTTGCAAGGCAGGCGCCAGAACCACTGAGCTAAATCCCTGGCCCAAGATGTCCATTTTTATCAGTGCAGGCTCTGACACAGACTCCTCGCCCACCTTCCTTGCTGTGGTGACGTTATTGCTGGGGTTAGCTGGCCCTTAGGGACAAAGCTAACGTGACTCTGAAGTTCTGACTGGCAGTGTTGCCTACAGGTAGGAGGCAGAAGTGACAGGCCTGGCCCCTGTGTCCTATGAACTCTGGATAGTCTTGTCCGCTAAAGGTCTCTCATCTGCTCTGCTCGCTGCTGGAAGCAGGCCTTTGGAGGGCAGTGACCTCCTCAAGGTCACCCAGCCAATGGGAGGTAGAGCCAGGGCGGGGCTGCTGCCTCCCTCCACCCAGGAATTTAAGGGACTCCTCCTAGATGTCAGCTGAGGGAGAGGTGCTGCTCCAAAGGCCTCTGGGGACTGCTCTGATCCTAGTGGGGACCAGAAGTGGGATAGTTAGAAGATGGGCGTGGGAATCTGGTCCAACTGGAACTCTCAGTGCCCCCCTGGGCACCCTGGCGCCTGACCTGCAGGCTGGAGCCCTGTGCCCATGCACGGGTTTCACAGGTTTTCTCCAGTGTGTTGTGCATCCCGATGCCCTCTCCCCTGTGGTGCCTCCTGTGTCCTGTGGAGCTCAGGACAACAGCTCTCCAGAGTGGAGGCCTGTGTGACTTTATACACTGTCCCTCCAGCGTCTGTGCCCCCCACTACCTGTGTGGCTGTGCTCTCTGGAGTGGCCTCCGTGGCTGAGTGTGGACTGCAGCTGAGCACACACCATACGTGCATAGTGTGGCACTGGCAGCCTGCTCCGTGGAGAGGCCTGCTTCACTTCTGTCTGTGCTTAATTTCTACCTTCCAGGCCCCTGTTGCTACGTGATCCTTAACTAAATCTCTGTTACTCTGAGATTGTGGCCCTCTCTTCAGTCCTGGAACCGGCTAGAGGAGTGTCCTGAGGCCAAAATGTCCACCAGATAACATTGTCAAGGAGATTCTTAACAGAGTGGCTTGCTTCCACATCATAGGGGATTTCTTCAGCTGCCTTCAGTCGGGGTGGTGATGGTGGGGTTGTGTGGATTCTTGCTGGGGCATCCCCTCAGTGGCACTGTCGTGTAGGTGTGGTCCCTGAAAATCTTGCCAGGCCTCCAAGAAAAGGCACATAGTAGGCAGTTGCTCTGGTGACCTCGTTGGTGTTAACCCTTTGCTGAGCTGAGGTTGGGGGAAATATCTAGCATCCTGGGGCTTGGGATTTATTAGAGATCTTCCCCTCTTACTCACCACTTACTGTGGGAAACCTGGCTGGGGGTCATGGACTGTAAATGTTGTTCTTCCTGTGGGGCTAGGCCTGGATGCTACTTGAAGGGCACTTAGTATTGTCCCAGTGTAAAGAGCCATGATGATTCAGCCCTCCAGCCCTAGGTACCTATCCTCTTGGGTCCCAGAGACAGGCCAGATGGGCACACGCATGCGCATGAGCTCCCCTTCTTTTTTTTTTTTTTTTTTTGCAGGAAGATTGGAGGAGGAAAGGTGAGATCTTTACGGGGAGGCTTTCTAGGGTTGCTCACAATACAGAACTGATCATGAAAGGATATCATTTCTTTTGTTTTTTTTTGAGACAGGGTCTCACTTTTTGTAGTTCAGGCTGGCCCTGAACTCAGCCTTGAACTCAAAACAATCCTCCTGCCTCTGCCTCCCGAGTGCTGGGATTCCAGGCGTGAGCCACCACACCCAGCACCGTAGTATGTGGTACTGATTGCTGGTGGGGGTGAGTCTCCACACCCTGCATTGTTGTATGTGGTTACTGGGAATCAACCCAGGCCCTTGTACTTGCAAGGCAAGCACCAGAACCACTGAGCTAAATCCCCCGATCCAAAAGATAGCGGGTTTTTTTGCCCTCACTGCCTGTGAGGCACATCAGTAATTTAGCCTCCCAAGTTATGTCCTAGACTCAGACAGTTAAAGGAGCTGACTTTTTGCTCAGGGTCCCATTTTTCCAGACTGTACCGGTACAATATTCATTAATGGATGCTGTGAAAAGGGTCTTCTGGCATTAGGCCAAGCGAGGCATAAAACACATATTTTCCTTTCACTCTTCTAATACTTTTAGGAGGAAAAAAGGAGCATGCATGTGTTTGTGAATGATTTCATTCATCAGAGTGCTGGACATCTGCTAATTCTGCAGCCCTAGGCTGAGTCCCTTGACCTCTAAGTGACTTTTAACATTGTCCCACCTGCTTCCTGCAGTCTGTGCAGCCGTGAATGACCTGGACCTGGAGGAGGGTGGGGGATTGCACAGTGTGCTGTTTGTTTAGGGAAGGAAGAAAGACCATGAAGGTCAGAACTTGGCCTCTCCAGAAAGACTGGACTTCCTTTCTTCTAGGCTTGTCAGAATGGTGAGCAAACACCAGTGGATTTGTCTGGGTGGTATCCCCGTAGTCTTACGTCAGTCCCAGTGGGAGGGGAACAAACAGGTGTGATCTGTCCGCTGTCCAAACCCAGGAGTCCTTAAGTGCTTGGCCTGGGATGAAGGAGTTGAATATGCCCAGCCATTAAAGGGTGATCCAGGATCTGCTTCTTCAGAACCTGGTGTTCCAGCTGCAAAAGCAAGCATAAAAGGGTTGGGGAATAGCGCAAGTAGCACTGCACCTACCTTGGAAGTGCAAGGGCCTGAGTTCAATCCTTAGTACCAGGGAAAAAAAAAAAAAAAAGCAAGCGTACTGTTTAGGAGCAAGAGTTACAGTTACAAAAAATGCCTCGTGTTGTACAGACAACCTTCCTGGGTGAATCTTTGTTTCACGAACTGAGTGCCCTCTGCCATGGTGTTCCCTGGGTGTCTCCGAAAGAGAACCCCGTTACTTCATCTGGGTGGATAATTTGAGAAGTTTGTGAGGGAAGAAGCCAGGCAGGCCCTGGCTGAGAGGTGCCTGTGCATCTCCCACATTCCTGCTGTTCTGTGGGGGAAGCCTGGGCAGCGTTTCCCCTCAAAACCTGATAGAGCGTGACTGGGACCGCGTGTGTGTGTGTGTGTGTGTGCGCACGCACGCATGCACAGTCAGGAATCCTGATAGACTTAGCCCCTGGAGCTGCCTCTGAGCATGCCTGAGGAGGCCCCAGGAGAGATTTGGGACACAGGGTGGCAGCTACACACCTCTCTGGTGGCCAGACTATTGGCACCTGCTCACTGATTTGAGGCCCTTTAGAATCAAATCTGGTCGTAGGAGCTCAGCCATAACTTTAAAAAAAATTTGGGTCCTTCATTGTGTTCAGAGTTCTGTGCTGGGTTTGGTGACAGCTGTAAAGGAGACAGGAGTGGTCCCAGTTCTCACGGAGCACCAGTGTCTTAGGACACAGGCTGCCATGAGCATGGGGTGGGGAGGGGGCTGACCATGTTGGGAGTTCCTCAGCTCAGGAGCAGCTTCAGGCCAGGCTCTGGCCTGGGAAGTTCTACTGCTAGGAGAGCTAGCTGGGTCCCTCCCACCTTTGGGCTAATAATAAGCCACTACAGCATGGGGTCTTAGGAAGCCATTTAATATATACTGAGTTGTTTTCGTTATATCTGATTTTTAAAATAGGTAATTTTTTTTTTTTTTTTGAGACAAGGTCTGGCTTTTGTAGTTCAGGCTGGCACTCAGCTCAGCCTTGAACTCAGAGCAATCCTCCTGCCTCAGTCTCCCAAGTACTGGGATTACAGGCATGAGCTACCATACCTGCCACTGTGATATGTGGTTCTGATTGCTGCTGGATGTGAGTCTCCACACCCAGCATTATGTACGTAGTTACTGGGTTTGAACCCAGCCCTTGCACTTGCAAGGCAGGCACCAGAACCACTGAGCTAAATCCCTGGCCCTGAAAATAGGTTTTTAATTTTGGAAATAACATTCTGGAAAAAAAGCACAAATGAGCACAAATGAGGATAATATATTTAGAAATATCATAATTATAGGACATATAAGGTGGTCAAATGGATAGTAACCAAAATGTAGTTTTGTTCTTTCTTCATAATATTTAGCTATGACCATCCTGAAATACTTAATATGTGTTGTTTTGGAAATCAAGTTTATACATACATACATACATACATACATATATGTATGTATGTATGACTTGTATTAATACAAGTCACCTTTGGCCTCTGCCATTATAAGAAGTGTTCAAAGTGGTAGCTGTCAGCTTCCAGGCATTTATTAATATAGTGAACTGCTGAAGTGTGTATGTATTTTCTAGGGGACTCCCCATATACATTCTAATAAGATGATATCTCTTATATCTATATATATTTCTGAGAGATTACAGTGTAATGTTTGAAGCACAAAAATGTGTAAGTGCTTTTCATTTGATTTCTCAAGAACAAAACCTCAGTCAGGACAGGAAGTGTCATTCCCGGCCCCCTGGGGCTGCTCCTCCCCTGGGCCTGGCCTGCCTGTGTGCTGCAGACTGAGGGCAGAGGGAAGAGATTTTATTCTCCATTTAGAAGCTGAGACTGAGAGGCCCATTCAGAAGAGATAGCACTTTTCCCAAGATTTCAAGAAAGTCAGGAGTGGGATCCTGAGCGCGCTTCTTGTTTTCTGTTTCCCTAGGATAAAAGCTCATCTTTGTTGATTTTAATGGTTTACCTTGGAACTTGGACAGTATTTTAAGTCTCTCTACCCACAAGTGAAAAACTGTTAATTTTTTATTATGAAATACTGGAGGCACATAAAGAAAACGAACTCGCATATACCCATTCCTCACCTTGAGAAGTTTGACACTATTACAGCAACAAGTGCCAACTCCAGGTTTCCTTCCAGCCTTGCTTCTGGTCCCATTCTGGGGAATCTCTGCCCCATATTTGGTGTGTATCATTTCCCATATGATTGATATTTTTTATTATGTATGAATGTATCTGGAAACAGTATATAGTTTTATTTTCTACAGTTTAACTAACTCACGTAGCGCCACAGTGTATGCATTCTAGTGATATGTAAATTTTTGTAATTGATGCTATACTGTGCATCCCCTGCCAGCCTGCTGATTTTTAGCTCAACATTTTACTTTTGAGATTTAAAAAATGTTGATTCATGTAACTCTTCCTAATTTAAACTGCTAAATGCTCTCACACTGTATGCATACTGCATTTTTTAATAGGCATTTGGATTTCTAATTTTTTAAAACGACCAACAATGCCTCTGTACTTTCTCTCAAACAGCTCTTTAGAGCTTAATTTCTCTCAGCTCTGAGCCACCATGAGGCTCCAGTGGAATCCTAGGTAGAGGGGTGTTTGTGCCCAACACTGACCGCACTTAGCCAGTTGCTGTCCTCGGTGGGCATGCTACATCAGGGTTGCTGTGAGATGGTTGCTGTGGTCCATCCAGCCTTTGGTATGGTTGGACTTTCCCACATTTGTAATAGATCATTTTTAGAGTCTGTTTCCTTCCTCAGCCATTTCCTTTCACATCACAGCATTGGAGCGTAGTGTACAGTTAGTCCCCTTCCTAATTTTTACCTTATCAAACAGCCCTTGTTGTGGAGTCTCAGTGAGGGAAGTTGAGAACTTCACAGTGAGCCCGAGCCCCATTGGCTGTCCCAGCTACCTTTGGGCACCGCCCAGCAGGGCCCCATGGCTGCAGGGGAAGGCTTGGGACAGTTCTCTGTGGCCTCACTGGGACTCAGACTAGCGCATGTGCTTCTGCTTTTGCATACTTTCTCTTCCTTGGTGGCTCGACCTGGGCAGAGCAGGCTTATCTGTGCGCTAAATGTGCCTGGCCCTGTTAGAGAAAACTTAATACAGTAGCCTAAGATTGTATCCCGTAAAAGGAGAGGGTGGCTGTGCCCTGCCGTTGGGAAGACCGAACCACAAGGTTGCAGCCCTGCCTTTTGCAAACAAGCTGAGTGGTCCCTGTGCGGGCAGGAAATATGCTGGGCTCATCCCGAGTCCGGACAGCAAGTGCTGCACCTGGGGAACCTCACGAGCGGGGATATTTGTGCCTCCCAGCAGCCCATCTTGCCGTTTTCTTAGCAGGGCTGTTGTTTAATCACTAGAAGGAGTGACACTCACAGAGTCCAGCCTTAAAGAGTGCCTGTGACGTTGACTTCCGGGTACCCTGCTGAAGGCTTGATAAGCTCTAACTTGTTAACCCTATAGGGCTCCTGTGAGAGGGATAAGATTCTGATCTCCGCTTTTGGGTGAAGACCCTAGGCTTAGAGAGGAGCCAGGAGCCGATACAGCCATTGTTCAGACCATTCAAGCCCGACACCCAGGGTCCTGCTTTCCTTTTACTTGGGCTGCAACTCCCGTAACACAGAACTCCCATTTTTAAGTTTACAAATTCAGTTTCTTAAGAAATTGACAAGGTTGTGCCACCATTGCCACCATCTACTTTTTTTTTAGGTTTTTTTGAGACAGGGTCTCACTTTTTTTTTTTTTTTTTTTTTTTTTAGGTTTTTTGAGACAGGGTCTCGGTTTTGTGGTTCAGGCTGGCCCTGAGCTCAGCCTCAAACTCACATCACAATCCTCCTGCCTCTGCCTCCCGAGTGCTGGGATTACAGGCGTGAGCCACCACACCCTGAGCCACCACACCCGGCACTGTGGTATGTGGTACTGGTTGCTGCTGGGTGTGGGTCTTCACACCCAGTATTGTTATGTGGTTACCGGGGAATCGACCTGGGCCCTTGCGCTTGCAAGACAGGCGCCGGAACCACTGAGCTAACTCCCCGGCCCGAGACAGGGTCTCACTTTGTAGCTCAGGCTGGCCCTGAGCTCAGCCTCCAACTCACATCACAATCCTCCTGCCTCTGCCTCCCGAGTGCTGGGATTACAGGTGTGAGCCACCACGCCTGGTACTTGGTATGTGGTACTGGTTGCTGCTGGGTGTGGATCTCCACACCCAGTATTGTTATGTGGTTACCGGGGAATCGAACCCGGGTCCTTTCGCTTGCAAGACAGGCGCCGGAACCACTGAGCTAACTCCCCGGCCCGCCACTATCTACTTTTAAGTATCATCTCCCCTTAAAAAAAAACTGTACCTATTAACAGTTACGCTTCCCTCCCTCCCCCTAGACCTGGCAACTGCTAATCTACTCTTTTCTTTTACAGATTTACCTCTTTTGGACACTTTGTATAAGTGGAATTGTACAAGATGTGGCCTTTTTGTATCTGACTGCTTTTCCTTAGCACGGTGCTTCCAGGGTTCATCCATGCGGTAGCATGTAGACAGCATGTATCAGTACTTCTGTCCCCTGTGGTATGCTCCGTTTTGTTTATCCATTGTCAGTTGGTGGACAGATAATTGCATTGATTCCCCATTTGTTCTGCTGTGGAAGGGTGTGAGTGCAAGTGTTTGGTGTGGACATGTGTTCATATCCTTGGGCATATGCGTAGGAATGGAGTTCCTCCAGGAGCCTCTGCCTGGAACCCCCTTGAGGAAGTCATCATTTCCAGTGAGCAGTGAGGAGACCGAGGCATGTGTAAGAGGGATGGGAGCGCCACTACCAGGGCCCTGACTCAGAAGCCATGTTCTTTCCGCCGTATCACGAGGTGCAGAGGGAGTGGGGGACTGAATGGGGAGCGGCAGAGCTGGCTTAGGTCATCCAGACCTCTCGATTCCTGTCTCTGCCCCCCCTTGTGTTTGCCCATCCTGCTCACCCCCATCACTCAGGGCTGACCCCATCCACTTGGCAAGAAATTGGTTAACAAAATCATTTTCAGTGAGATGTTGGGGTTTGGTCTGTTTTTCAGGTTTCTTCTTGTGTCTTCTTTGTTTGTCCCCGTTCTCACCTTTGCTTGCATTTAAAAGAGGACACCTGGGGAAGGCAACCTTACCCTGAAAGATCCCCCAGTATCCTTGTGATGACCGCTGCTGGTTTCTGCCTCCTGTGCTGTAATCATCTGTGGATTTCATCGATTAATTGGCACATGGAGTTGGCCGTTGGCAGAATTACTCACCCCATTTCTCTCATGGATCCTAGTGCCTTCCAGATGCTGTCTGGGGCGAATAGAGTGGGAAACTCAGACCACCACAGAAATCAAAACACCATTTCGCTTTTGCTGGGTTTAGGCTGCCCTACCCCTAAGTGTGTTACTTTGACTTTTGAACACAAGCAGCAGAAACAGGAAGGTCACTCCTACCTTCTTTGCTTCCCTTACCCTTGTCCTTTCTCACCTTACTCTGGAACAAGTTTGTTTTTTTTTTAAGCAGGGTCTCATTTTGTAGCTCAGGCTAGCTTTGAACTCTGAGCAATCTTCCTGCCTCTGCCTCCCAAGCACTGGGATTGTGGGTGTGAGCCACCACACCCAGCACTATGGTATATGGTTCTGATTCCTGGTGGGCTAGAGTCTCCACACCCTGCATTGTTGAATGTGCTTACCAGATGGAACTGAGAGCAAGGCAGGCACTGGACCCACTGAACTAAATCCCTGGGCCCCTGAAACAAGTTTTGAGACAGCGTCTGTATCTCTGAAGGAGCTTCTTCAAAAGAAGAACCTGCAGGAATAGGCCTTCTGTGTCCCTCCACTTCACTGTCATTGGATTATGTCTCTTCTGTCCAGTGGAACTTCTCCATGACTGGCCACTCTTCACAAAACTGACATCGAAGCACCTAAGTTTATCTGTTGCTTTGGTCCTTATTTCCTTACAAAGGCTGCTTCCATGTTGGGGAAAGCATGCTTTTCAGTATTAATCAGTCTTCTGTGGTTGGAACTTCAGTTACCAACTTAAGATGGAATGGAAAAATGTTCCCTTTCCGCGTTCCACGTTCAGCACCGCGTTGTAGGAATCGACACCAGGGCTCCCACAGAGGAGATGCCTGTGAAATGCCAGGCTCCTACTGTTGAGCTGCTAAGCCCATACAATAGACCAGATCTAGCTAGGTACAGTGGCATGTGCGTAAAGCCCCAGCACTCGGGAGGCCGAGGCAGGAGGCTCACAAGTGTAAGTCTAGCCTGGCCAACTTGGTGAGACCTTGTTTGAGAATAAAAGAAGGGCTGGGGATGTAACTCAGTGCAAAGGTCCCTAATACTAAAAAAAGAGAAAAAGTTCCAAGTCTGTTATGGGATATGCTATCCACTCTAACATTCATAAAGGTGTTCAAAAGCTTAATGTGACCAGAAGAATATGAAAAAACTCATTAATCATTTTAACTATAGATTACATATAGAGATAATATTCTACATATGCTGAGCTAAATAAAATACATAGTTGAAATGAATTTCACTGAAGTTTAGAGTTACTGTATATGTCCTGTTGGACAGTGTTCTGCTGAACAGTGAATCTGATGGCTCAGAATTATGGACAGAGATGCCCTGGGTATTTTTATTTATTAGGCAAGGTCTATACCACTGAACCACATCTCCAGCCCATGTATTTAAAATTTTATTATATATATATGTACATACGTATACGTATATACGTGCACATATATATATACACGTATATATATATATATGTATATATATATACGTGTATATATACGGAACCTTGTCATGTTGGACCAGAGCTTTGCCACTAAGCTACATTCCAAGCCCTGCATTCTGTGTTTAATGCATTGAGACCCTGTGCCTCTGAGCTTTGGTTTCCTCTTTCGTTAGAGGAGAGGACCAGAATCCATGATGTCTAGATCCTTAGCAGCGCTGCTCACTGCATGTTAGACACACTGGGCTTCTGTTTCCTTATCTGCAGGAGGGGTGGTGTATGGCCTCTGTAGTGTTATCTGCCCATTTATTGGTGTTGTTATTATAAGTCACCCAGGACACGTTTATAGGCACCTTGAGCAGCCATGCTGGCGACAGTGGTGTTCTGGATGACCAGAGTCTCAGGTCTGGGCGGGGATCCTGGGTTCCGTCCTGCCTCTGTCTCTACTGTGGGACAGCTCATGAGCCATCTGGATGTCCATGTCTCCTGGCCAGACAGACAAAGTGCCACCATGGGTGTTGAAAATTCTGTTCTCAGGAATCCAAAATTCTATGGAGCTCATTTCTTCCTATCTATAGGCTGGTCAAAAAATGTAGTGTTTTAAAGTTTTAATAGATACAGTAAAAGACATTGTCATTAATCCTTCCTAAAAGGCCACTTCTTACTTTGAACAACACATGCGTAGTTCTTGTCACTTTCGGAAGCATTCTGGAAGCCCCGTTTGTGAGTATCTTTTTGAAGTGGGATCAGATATAGGGTGAATGCTATGCCAAGTGCCATCCAACAAGAAAGGCAGGCTTATAGAAAACACTTCAACATGTTCTCATCCACCTCATTCACCAGATCTGGGAGTCTGACTTCTGGCTTTTCCCTCTTGTCGAAATGACCACAAAAGCTAAACATTTTTAATAGATTCAGGACATGGAGGCAGCCATAGCAGCCCAGCTAATGATATACATGAAAGAAGACTTCGGGACTGTTTCAGGAGGGCAAGACTGACAGGATAAATATGACTAAAGTGAGAGAGAGAAAGAGTATTTTGAGAGGAATTAGTGGCGGTGTGCCCTTTATTATAATACTTTAAAAAAATGTAAACACTCACTGTATTTTTGGTCACGCCCTGTATGTGAGGGTGAGAGGGCAGATGCCATTTTTGCTCTGTTGCCAGTGGAAACGCGTAGCGATGGGAATGAGGTGCTCAGGGTCCTGCAGGGAGGCCATACCAGCTGGTGGAGGCCTGGGAGCTTTTTTCTGACCCAACCTTCTCCCAACATTTCAGTACCAACGGCTGTAGGGTGAGGAGGGTCTGTTTCTTTTGCAGAGAAGGTGCACCCGTCCTCCTTTCCAGAGCCCATTCCCTCTGCGTTCCCTCTGTGGCAGAGCTGTGTGCCTGCAAGTGGGGCCTGTTGTTCCTGTCCCGCCACATTCCAGGCTGCTGTCTTCCCTGAAGGGCTCCGGAGCCCCCGGTATTTTTAGCTAGCTCTGTTTGATGGCTTTGTTTTCTTCCTGGACTAGGGCTTAGCCACTCTCACCAGCTCGAATCTCTTTATTAATGGTGGCAAGGCCACCCAAGCCCCTGGGATCTGACCCCAGAACCTTTTTTCGTCCTCTTGGCCGGAGGAGTCAGAGGAAGAAGGACAGAAGGGCTGAGTTTCGAGTCCTGAACCCCTGCTGCCCTGGTTACTGGGTGCTTCGGGCAGTTTTACTTAACTGTGAAGCTTATGGTTCCTCCTGTCTCAGTAAGGTTAACG
Organism: Petromus typicus; assembly: GCA_004026965.1. Classification (NCBI taxonomy): domain Eukaryota; kingdom Metazoa; phylum Chordata; class Mammalia; order Rodentia; family Petromuridae; genus Petromus; species Petromus typicus. The sequence goes on along the minus strand of PVIR01000102.1, from coordinate 144,781 downwards.
GCCTCAGGTCTCAGCTCGCAGGCAGGGATGGATGGGGTAGGCTGCATGGCGGGCATGGCCCCTCCACATTCTCATACTGAGAACCTCACATCGCTCACCAAGCAGTGGGCTGTTTGTGTCGTTGAAAGCTCTAAAAGTTTTGCCATCACTAGTCTGGAGTTTAGTCCATGTTCACTGAAATAGAATCAGCCTTGGAAACTGTAAGCACGTCAAGAGGGCTAGGCTCGGGCTGGGAGGAGTGGCAGGCAGGGCTCCTCCCCAGCAGGGCTTGTGGGTGCCTGAGGGCTGTTTTTTTGTTTGGTGATGTTCTACAGAGTCTGTCTCTGAGAATCCTTTGGGGTGGAATTTATTTTCCCAAACGTGTTTCCATACCTGTTTAGTGGATAGATAATTCAGCCATCTGGAGGAGCTAGAATAGGGCAGGGAGACTGGATTACCTTTAGTGCTCCTCGTGTCCTGCCTCGGCCAGCATGGGGGATGTTGTGAGGTGAAGAAGGTTAGAAGGGCCTGGTGGTGGGGGTGAAGGGCTAGGCCATTCGGGGAAGAGGAGTGCTCAGGCCTTATCTGAGGCCACAAACCCTCTGAGACTCACTGGGCTAGGCGGCCCCAGGGGCCTCCCACCCAGCAGAACAGCCACCCAGCCCAGTGAAGAGGCTCCTCGCAGTACTGTCTCCAGGACTTGGGGGCCACTGTACGGTGTCCCTTGGATCTGGAGCCTGGGAGGCATGGCTCCCACACCCTCCCAAACCCTCATGGTCTAGCAGAGGTGTAGACCACGTGTGTGTGCCTGCAGCACCAGCCAAGACACACCTAGGACGTGTCCACTGACTCCTTTGGAGTGGACACCTGCGGCCGAGGGGATGCTGAGGAGAGGAGCAGACAGTGTGGGGCGGGCGGATCATGGCCTGTGCTCTGCAGGAGGTGAGTTGGAGGTGGCTTTGGGGGTCAGAGAGGCCTAGGATGGCGGCTGTGCAAGGAAGGACCTTTGTGGGCAAAGAACCACTGTCAGGGCCTCTGTTTGGGGGTATCAGGAGCTGAGGCTTGCTGCAGGGACCTCCAACAGGTCAAAGGTGTCTCCCCCGCTGCTGCTACTCAGAGACTGTACCAAGAATGGGCCAGAAAGTAGTTTCCCTGAGCACCCCTGCAGCAGTGACGTGGGGCTGGGCTGCCACAGGAGCCACGTGCAAGCAGGAAGGAAGAGGAGTCCTAATGCGCGGGGCCAGGCCCTCGCACTGTGTATGGGGACAGAGCTGTGGCTCTGATGTTCTCTGCACTCCCTGCTCTTGCTGCTCCAGGTAGGCCCTGGCCGGGCTCTCTCTGAACAATGAGCAAGGGACACACACTAAGACCTGGGGACCGTGGCGTCTGCCCTGGTGTTTTTACCAATGTGTGGGTCATCTTGGCCACCTGTAGACCCTTTCAGGCCTGTAATTTTTCCTTGGGACACTGGAAGTATCCATGCCCACCTTGCTTCTTTCAACAGGATGTAAAAGGACCAGCATGGGAAGGAACTGTGCAGAGTAGGGTTGGGAACACACGCACAAGCCCAAATGCGGCCAGGATAGCAGAGCCAGAGCGTTGCCCATCTGTGCACTGGTGTCCAGCCAGGCTGAGTCCCACACAAATCATAAGCAGGACTGTTACTGTCCATCTCAGAAGTATCCTTGGAAGAAACAGGAGGCGCAGCTAGGGAGCCAGTCTTTATAATTCCAGTTTTGTAAAACAAAGTTTCAAAACTGTATCTGTATATAAGAGGGGCCCCAGCACAGAAAGCTGTATTAACAGGGAAAATTAGCAGAAACACATATTTTTTTTTAACTTTTATGCATTTGTATATATCTGAGTATTTTTAAAGTAACTATGTTTCTGTTACTGTTTTTTAAAAAACAGTACAGATGCTTCAGAGAAATTTTGCTATTCTTTCATTTGTCATATTTTCAGGCATATTGCCACCTAGCTATAGTTTTTTCTTCTACAAAGTAGGTCAACAGGATTTGTAGTGTGTATTTATGCAAAAGGAGTTGGGGACACAGAGTTATGTAACTGGGTGATGGGAGGCAGGGAATAGTACTCAGTGTTTATTTTGTTCTTGGAGCACTGTTGAGATCCCCCCATTCTCTTCTTAGGTGCAGGTACTACTGTCCCCATCTTGAAAGCGAGGAGAACGAAGACTTAGAGGTTGAGTAACCTGTGGAAAGTCACACCCTGCTGGTACTAGTAGATCCAGGATTTGATCCCAGCTGCCTTTGTTCACAGCCCTATTCTTTTTCTAACACACGAGGAAGAATGATAATGCTTAAGGAGAAATCTCTAAGGAGAGGTGGCAAGACCGAAATCTAGACCCTGCTCCACTGTTTAGAAACCAGATGGCTTTGCCTGAGTCCCGGTCTCAGTCTCCTCCCCTATGACACGGAGATGATGGTATCTTTCCCGGCCTCACTCGATCATAGTGAAATGGAAAGGAGCTCGCACCCTGGGGCAGTGCCGGCTCTGTGGCTGGCACCCAGCATCCACACGCTGAGCGTGTCCCTTGCTCTGAAGACCCACGGTTGTGTCCTCTGTGAGACGGGCAGAGGCCTCTCTGCGAATGTGAGCTGTTGTGGCTGACATGAGTCAGCACCTTCTCTCCTGCTCACTCAGTCTCCTCAGGAAAGGGAAGTAGATGCCAGTTCTGCTGGCTCCCTGATTTCCTTTGCAAATGAAGTATCTTGCTTAGAAAGTTCTGCTCTCCCTGTTTACACTCACTGTTTTGCAGTTCTGTGTGTGTTGGATTCTCCTGCACCCTCTGAGCTTTACCTGCAGCCCTAGAAAGGCCGCTGGAAGGCCTCACTGCTGGCTGCTTTGACTCACCTTCATCCTCACGGAGAGTGAAACTTTCCATGGCTGTGACCCTACGTAGGGCACAAACACGCCCACGTTACCAGTGGTTACTGGCGCTTGTGCCAGCACTGGCCTGCCCACATGGGCATGTCCAGTCTTGCATTTGCTTTTCGTGTGTGCTTTGTTGTGAATAGGAGGTGGGCTGGGTCAGGCAGAGAGATGTGCATGAGGGGAGCCCAGTGTCAGGCTGCTGGGCTCTTTCTTTGGCCGGACAGCACTGGGTCAGGAGATTGACTTGCTGGGGTCCAGCCCTGGGAGCTGAGAGCGTCAAGCCCTCCAGATCTGCAAGTGTCTGGGCAAAAGCTTGCCCTGTGCAAGCAGTCTGGCTCCCACCCTTGTGGGCAAGGATTGTCCCTGCAGGGGGTAGGGGTGGAGGCTGCCATGGCTGGATGGGGACATTGTAGGACCTAGCTTGGTGCATGGGACCTGGGGCCTGGCACCTCCCCAGTTCCCTGCCACCCTGACCAGAGCCCCACGTACAACTGTCAGGTGATACATTTTGGAGTGTTAGATAGCTGTGGCACCTATTGTGGTTCTCAGGAGTCCCTGCTTAATGATTGTGCCCTAAAGGCCACGGCTTGCATTAGAGCCGGCCAGAAGAGGTACCGATTGAGATCTTCCCCTTCAGCAGGTGTGAGGAGAGTGCTGGGAGATACTTTGGGCATGTTTGACCACAGCAGAAAAGCAGCAGAGGGATGGAGGCAGCACTGTAAAGGGAGGGGCAGGATGGTGGAAGAGTGTGTGTGCGCATGCGCAGATACATGCACAAGAGGTGGGAGGGGCGTGGGAGGGAGCGGAGCACAGCTGGAGAGGCTGTGGAGAGGACAGAAATAGAAGAGCTAAGAGGGCCACAGACTTTGGTCCACCCCGCAGATCCCTCGGGCAGCCCTTCCCGCTGGTTTCGTGCAGAGCTGTGGAGCACATGTGTGGGAGGAGGGGGATCCTCGTTGTCCACCCTCCTCCCTCCCTCTCTCTACCCACCGCCCATTCTGAGCTTGGGCTTCAAGCCATCAGGGCTGCTCTGCCCACGGGAAGAGGCCCTTCGTTCCGCAAGCTCCCAGGCCAGCACTTCAGGCCCTGTGAAGGTCCCCATTTGAAAGGTGCCAGATCCTGAACCAGGTGCTGCCTGCGGGGCCAGGTACCTGGGAAGAGGCTGTTCTGGCCCAGATCTGCACTAGTTTAATGCCCCTTCCTGACCCACTGAGGACCAGTAGCAGTAAAGGACTTCCTTGCGTCTGTGTGATCCAGGAAGTCCCTGTTTCAGTTGCTGCTCTTCCCTTGTACTTCCTTTTGGATTGAGGGGGGCTGTACCCCATCCCAGCTTAGGAACCTGGACAGAGGACAGGCTGCCTTCCATATGCCCCACTTGCTTTTTCATTTGAGCTTCGAGGCTCCAATAGGATTGGCTCGGCTGTCCTAAAATGTTGGGGTTCTCAGCTCTGTGTGTGGTGAGATGCACCTCAAGTTAGGAGCCGGGGTAGTGGTGGAGCTTGGAGAGTCCAGCCCTCCCTAAACCTTTTGCCTGTCTAGCTGGAAGACCTGGACAGCTTTCCTCCTCCACGAAGCAAGGGACTTGCCTTCCCCAAGGACAATAGAGCCTAAGGTACAGGGACCTACCCCCCCCCCCGCCCCCTTCCTGCTCTCCCCCGCCCCGGGCTGTCGTGTGCTTTGAACTGATTGATCACTTAGCTTCTTGGGCCTCAGTTTCCGCCTCCATAAAATGTGGCAGAAGAACATCAGTGAGTGTGGAGAATAACCAGCAGACTATAAGACCTGGAAGCACTTGCCCTTTGTAAACCATAAAATAATTATAAAGCCTTATTTGGACAGCCAGCATGACTTGACCTCTTCCTTGACGCCAGGCAACCGGGAGAGTTGCAAAGGTCTGTCCAACTTGTTTCCTTTTTGGGGGGGGACGCAGTATCAGAGGGGATGAGGATGTCCCTAACCAGGCTGTGATGCTGTGTAGTGTGAGAAGTGTGGAGGCCGAAACATGGCCAGAAGGCCAGAGTGGCCCTGCGACTGAGGTCCTGCGCCTGCCACCCACCCTGCATCTGGCAGACCGCTGCGCTCAGAAACACCATTGCGTCGCATCAGATTCTCGCTGGAGCAGGGCCAGGGCTCACGCTTTGGGATCCAGTCTGCATCTGTCTGTGTGGCTCCTTGGGCCCCACCTGGTGTAGCGCCTGACAGTCCGTTCCGTCCCCAGGCGTCTTCACTGCCTGCTTGCTCTACATTGAGTTATATTTGCTGTGCAGGCTGGCACGCCCTCACCTTGGGCTTCCTGCGGGCCCTGGAGCAGGCCCTCTCCAATGTTGCCCCTTGAGGAAGCCATTTGTGGCACACTGGTGACCTGACTGCTGAATTAATGCCCCAATCCGAGGGTGCCATACCACAGGGACCACTGATGTGGTGCTGCCAGCCTTGGGGTCAAAGGTGGTGTGTCTTCCTGGGCTTTGGGGCTTGTAATTCCTGTCCAGGCTGTATGATTGCCCATTCTGAGGTCACTTTCTCATGAAGTGGGAGGGAAAGGGTTTGCTCGTCTCTGGCACAAGAGACACTGGCACTGTGGTTGTCCATGAGGCAGGAGATGGGCTGGGTCTGGGGGAGCACAAGCCTGGGGACCAGTGCAAGAAGGCAGCCGAGGACCAGAATATGCAGAAGTGACCTTGCCTGTGAACTCTGGTCATCGTGGCTGCTCTCATCTGTGAGCGAGATGCCATTGTCAGGAGCAGTGAGCATCAAGGTCTTCCCAGCCTCATTGGCCCGTAAATCTTCCTGTCTGTCGTGCAGAGGTTCACATCACGAGGTCCAGGCAGTGCAGCGCAGACACGGTCTGGTGACAGGACAAGGCAGGCCCTTCTGGGAGATGGTGCAGAGGAGGGTGTTCTGACGTCTGACCTGAGCCTTGAGGGCCTAGAGGGGGCGCGAGCTCTGGGAAGGAAGGTCATATCAGGTGGGGTGACAACAGAAACAAGAAAGCTGGCAGACCTGTAGGATGAATGACAGAGGTGTCTGATGGCTGTGAAAGAGCGGAGAGTGGGGCTGGGCGGGGCAGGGGTGGTTGGAAGGCTGGTGATGGGCAGCTTGACAAGATGGACAGGCACCAGCATTCCGGGCACCTGGTTGCCAGGGCTCCCTAAGCTAAGGAACAGTAGAGAGAAGGGATGGTGACCAGGAGACCTCTGGTGGACTCTATAGGACGAGTGTCTAGCCCAGTGTCAGGCATGATTAGGAGCCTAGTGAACCCTTTTAAAAAAAAGAGGTACCAAGAGTCCAACCAAAAGCTTCATGCACGGCAGGCACATGCTGTACCCCCGAGCCCCACACCCTTCCTCCTCACTAAAGACTTGGAGAGGATAAATAGGAAGATCATGTGAAGGAAAAATGACCAGTGACTACTGATGACAGCCAGGGTCCCCAGACACTGAGGAAAGGAGGAGCATGGGAAGAAGAGCAGGTTACATCAGGACACTGAGCCTGGAGAAGTGGACACACTGCTGTCTGCACACATGCTGAAGAGACAGGGTTTTGAGGTCCTTGCTTGGGACCTGCCACCCCATGTTCGCCCTTTGGCCACCATTTCTTTCCCTCCTTCAGGTTGTGTGCAGAGACCCCACCAGCACTGCGGTCAAATGTTAATAAGCAGATGTTTACCAGGCAATCACTATGTTCTGAATGAGGCCCTGTTCATTGCCTGATTTTTTTTCAGTTGACAGGAGTGAAATTCACACAGCTGTTTAGCGCTAGGGTTTTATTTGAACCCAGGTAGCTGGTTCAGAGCCCTCATCCCTAATCTTGGTGGCACTGCCATCCGTGTGAGGGTGCACAGGACTTTTCTCACACAAGGAGCGAGGCACGAGGTGTGCCCGATACTGGAGGGGGAACCAGCTTCCACTGAGTGCTTGGGCCCCGAAGGCTGATTTCCTCATTTCCAAGGCTTGGAAAAGACCTTGGAATTGCCTAGTTTATTTTGTGGATGAGGAGCTAGGCTCTGTATTTGCAAGCCTGTTGTTTGTGGCATGGTTAATGGCCATTGAATGACCTCCCGTTACATGAAGAGCTAGTGTGGGTTTTCAGTGTGTGCAGGAGCCAGATTATTTCCTCCTGCTCTGCCATCTGCCCTTCAGGCCTGAGCTGAAGTGGCCTTCCCCAGCCTCGCCTCATTCTCCTTCCTTTTTGTCTTTCCCTAGATTGACAAGTATCTCTATGCCATGCGGTTGTCAGATGAAACTCTGGTGGATATCTTGACTCGCTTCAAGCAGGAGATGCAGAATGGCCTGTCCCGGGATTTTAACCCAACAGCAACGGTCAAGATGTTGCCAACCTTTGTGAGGTCCATTCCTGATGGCTCAGGTGAGTCTGTCTTCCACACTGGGCTTCGAGGGCTGGGTGTTCTGTGAAACGTCCTTCCAACTTTCTTTCATTCATTCATCATTCTCTCCATTTGTTTTCCCATCCATTGATTTATTCATCAGTCTATCAATCCATCTATGTATCCTTTTATCTGTGTATCCATTGACCCACCCACCAATCCACTCACCGACCTATCTATATCTAGTGAGCACCTATCATGTGCTCACCTATCATGGCAGTGGGGAAAACATGTTACCCTCTTTGGCCTGACTGTGTGGTGGCTTGTGATACTTAGAGAGTATAGTTTCCCGAAGTCTTGAGTCTTGCAAATGCTTGTGAATTGTTTCTCTAGAAATAACAAAGAGTTTATTTTAGGAGACCCTGCCCATCAGGTGCCATGGTACCCCAGATATGTAGCAGTTACAGTGCCATGTGGGTCTTGGCCTCAGAAGGAAGATTCAAGTCCCAATTGAGCAAATTTTCTGAATACTCAATCAAGGTAGTCCCAGAGCAGAGAAATGGAGAAGGGAGGTGGAATTGGGGGGAAAAAAATCAGCTTCTTAGTTTTTATCCTCTTAGTTAGCTCATTTCTGCTATGGGACTTTGGGGCTTCCTGGGCATTGTGAGTTTTCTTGCCCAAGGGGGGTGGCATGAGCCCTGCACTTGGCAGAGTACAGGCCAGGAGGCACAGCTCAGCCTGCCCAGTGGAAGCTGTTCTGCTCAATGATCCTGGAGTTTTTAGCTGGCAGAGGGGTTGCTGTGCCTGCCCAGCCTGGCACATTCACAGGAAACCTGCTGTGAGCTGCCTCTGTGCCCTGGGCTGGAGTCACCTGCCGCCGCTGCTGGGGAGGGAGCTTACAAGGAAGTCCTTTCCCCTGTGAACACATGCCCATCCGTGACAGTGCCCTTCATGCTTCTGCTACTTCTCCCATCCTCTGGAAACCCTTCCGCAAAGCCTCGATTTGAAATTTCATCTCTAGGCCTTTGTTTAGAGCAGCTTGTGGGCAGCCTGCAAAACAGACGCTAGGAAAAGCGCAGCTGCTGCAGCTGCTGCTCACACGGGTTGGGCAGGTGCACAGCCTGTGCAGAGGACTGGACCAGCAGGGTCCTGGCCGGGCCCGGCCACCTTGGAAGTGGGCTGAGGAGTGGCCTGGGTGTACTCTTGGACCACAATGGGCTTCATGCAAACACTTGGCAGTTCTTTTTCTGATGTTTCTTTGGCTATTTAACAGTCAATTCCTCTCTGTCTTGTTTGCTTTGAGGTTTTAGTTACTGGAATTTGGCTTTTTAAGAAGACCTGCAGAGGTTCTGGCCAGCGGAGTGACTGCAGCATGGGTGCCCTGGGCTGTTCTCCTCCTTGTGGCTTGGAAGTTCGACTCTGGTAGTTCAGTCCCACTTTTTCCTAGCCCTGGAGCATGGAAGCCAGTGCCAGAGGCCAGGTGGACCCAGTCCCAGCTAAGAAATGAGGAAGGGGCTGGAGAGTCCCTCTTAGAGATTTATAGTAGATACGAAGGTCCTGAGCAGGAAAGAAACCTGTTCAGCTGTCCTCACTGCATTTTCCCCAACATTGCTACCATGTTTCATCTGTGTTGAAACACTTTTTTTATTTTGAGACAGAGTCTCGCTTTTGTAGTTCAGCTTTGAACTCACAGCAGTCCTTCTGCCTCTTCCTCCTAAGTGCTAGGGTTACAGGCGTGAGCCACTATGCCCGGCATTGTGGTATGTGGTTCTGATTGCTGGTGGGCGTGAGTCTCCACGTCCAGTGTTGTTGTATGTTGTTCCTGGGGATCAAACCTGGGCCCTTGTGCTTGCAAGGCAGGTGCCAGAATCACTGAGCTAAATCCCTGGCCCGACACTTTTTTTAACATCTCCACTGTTGGAACCTTTCATATAATGATCATATCTTATTATTGGCAGTATTATTTCTTTGCTAATATTACATCATAGTTGTGTAGTGTCTCACAGCCAATGTGTCTTCATTGTGACTCTCACCCACATAGAGAAATGCTTTTGTTGCATTTGTGGAGCTGGAGTGGGAACCTGGGCCTGTCTCTTCCAGTGCTGATGGGGCCAAGGGTTAGGGCCTCCCGGGAGCAGGCTGAGAACAGTGACAGGGTGGGATCCAAAGCCACAGGGACCCATGTGCTCAACAGTGAGGCCCTGCCATTTTTCCCAAGGATGCCAGTCATTCGGCATTAGAGCCCATACGTACCAGGGACCGCCTCTTAACTCAATCACATCTGCCATGACCCTGTTTCCAAATTAGGTCACATTCTCAGGCGCTGGTTGGGGGTGGTTAGGACTTCATCATATCTTTTTAGGAGATATAATGCAAATCGGAACACATCTTAAATCCCTCCTCCCGGGACTGTTACTGTGTGTGTGTGTGTATGCTGTTGGGTTGTCACCACTTCAGTATTTTTCATTGTGAGACAGTGTCTCACTTGGCTGGCCTCAAACTTGAAATCCTCCAGGAGCCTCCAGAGTAGCTGGCATCACAGGGGTGCATCACCTCGCCCAGCTGTTCCTAACATTTATGGCGGGGGGTCAGCTCATGTGCCAGGTTCCATGCAGTGGTCCTCTTCAGCCACATAGACATTGATGTTGATGTCAAAATTCGGGCTTCTGAACCCGACATCCTGAGTCTTGATGGAGTGAGATGCCTCCCTTTCACTTCCTGTTTCAGAAAGTGTTCAGCCTCCTGTTTCTGGGCTTCTTTGCCCTCTTTAAGAGCCAGCGGAGTCTCCTCAATGCAGTTCTCCTTAAGAGGAAGTCCATGGCGCCTCTCCTTTCTTGAAATGTTAATCACTGCTTCCACTGCAGTAATTAGTGACAGAAAGAGTGGGAATCCCAAATCGCAGGGGGAGCGGGAGCCTGGCCTCTGCCTGGGAAGCGGGATTTCCCAGGCAAAGGCCAAGCTCCGCCCTGGGAGCCGGACTCAGTTTTGACAGTACCGACTTTTCAGAAGGACTTCTCAAAACATGTGTGACACTTACATGGAGATATCTAGTAGCCCTTTTTTTTTTTTTTTTAGGTTTTTTGAGACAGGGTCTCACTTTGTGGTTCAGGCTGGCCCTAAGCTCAGCCTCAAACTCACATCACAGCAATCCTCCTGCCTCTGCCTCCTGAGTGCTGGGATTACAGGCGTGAGCCACCATGCCCGGCACTGTGGTATGTGGTGCTGATTGCTGCTGGGCATGAGTCTCCACACCCAGTATTGTATGTGGTTGCCAGGGAATTGAACCCAGGCCCTTGCGCTTGCAAGACAGGCACCAGAACCACTGAGCTAACTCCCTGGCCCTAGTAGCCCATATTTCATGAATGTTTTTCCCTTTGGACATTTTTAAATGGATATTTTATTTATTTTTTTTAGTTGCTTTCAAGAGATTTTGCTGATTGTCTCTTATTCATGGAACCTCCCCTTTATTTATCATTATGAATGTGGTATATAACAATAAGATTGTAAGCATTCTGACGGTGTATCAGGTTGGGTACTGATTTGTTACTCCTGTATGGTTCCTAGCATAATCATTATCAAAAAGAGGCAAAAAAATATTTACCAAATGCTTTCAGGTGTATTGTGATCTTTTTCCATGCACAGTATCTTGGTTTTTGTGTCTGGGAAAAATGGATAATTAACTCAGACGTTGTCTCCATCTGGGAGACTTCCTGCATGTCTACTGTTCTGGTGGTACCTTTAGCATATGTGTGTGTGTGTGTGTGTGTGTGTGTGTGTGTGTGTGTGTGTGTGTGTGTGTACACTTATGCCTGGGGATCAGATCCAGGGCCTTCTGCGTGCCAGCCAACGGCTTCATCTATCTGCTGCAGACGTAGCACTCAGCCGGCCGGGGTTGCAGACCGGAGGAAATACCTCAGCTGCTCCTCCGAGTGAGCAGGGCCAGGTAGGCGCTGGTGAAGGCGGGGTTTGTTTGCCCTGTGTTCCAGTGCCTGCCCGCCCTCAGAGAGACATTTGCTCCTGTTTGTTTTCCATTATTTGCCGGGAGTAATGGCTGTCATTAGAAAGCAGAGAGTTGTCAGGGCTCTTAAGATATTTTGTTCAATGAGCCTTTTCTTAAAGAATGGTCCTCCTGGCTTCAGTGGTGTGGGAAGAAGTTGCAAAGAGGAGGCCCCCAGTGGGAAGGCAGGCTTGAGCAGAAGGATGTGGAGAGGGAGTTGGAGCGAAGCCTGCTGCTGCAAAAGAGGCTGAACTTGAAGTTGAAGGGAGAAAAGTAAATAAAAATCCAGAACACACTGGATAAACCCCCGACGCTACCACTCATTCTCTGGGTGACCATAGAGAAGCCCCTTTACTTCTCTGAGCTCCATGTTCTTGTCTGTAAAATGGGCAGGATACTCTGCCCTGGCTGCCCCTCGAGGCTGTTAGGATACAGTGAAGGTGCCTGGAAGCTATTGTAATGTGATGCCAGGCTTTGCCAGAATCTTTTGTGAAGGACTCTGGCCAATGAGGCCAGTCCGAGGACCCCGCCCATCAGGCCTAATTGTGTGATCCCAGGACTGGTTTGGCCCTGGGAAGGAGGATACAGAGTTTCTGATGTTAGAGGAGAAGGAGGCAGAGAGTATTGGAAACCGGGTGGGGGGCGTGACCTCCACCCCAGCACCCTGCCCCCAGCTGGCCACGCAGAATGGGGTGACCCTTGGGCTGCAGCTCTGGTCTCTCTGCGAGGGATTGTGGGGTCCAACCTGAGATAAAAGGGGATGACAAAGTCTCTTTGATACAAAGGGCAGATGGTCACTGGGAGGATTCCTTTCTAACTAGAGAATTTTGAGCTAACGCCTTCCGGTCTGCAATCATTGTAGGTGAAAAAGGGAGCGCTGTGGGCTCTGCGCCTCGGAGTCCCCATCTCAGTTGGCTTTTGTGTCCAGGAGCGGCTTTATCTCTTGCTCTCAGTCAGCCCAGTGGTGTGTCTGTGTCTGTGTGTCACCTGTTGAGGTCACTCACTGGTGCCCTCGTCGCTTCCAATGACAGCCACGGGCCTGTGTGTCGTGCCCTACCCTAGCCAGTAGACAGCAGCCTTGCCCCCCTGTGACCAGGGACCGTGTTGGACAGCGCCGGGCCCTGTTGGTGTGGGTCACACGCTGATCCTAATCCAAGCACATGGCTGGGATGTGTGACTCCGGGTGCCGCTAGCTCACACTTCAGTTCCCTGCAGCTAGAGCAGGGACAGCCCTGCGCCCGCCACAGGTGAAGGTCAGGAGGGCAGCGAGGGGAGACACCCAGCGGAGCTCACCAGACACCTGGTTGTCTCCTGTGTCATTCCTGGGAGTCTTTTGCTGGCAGACTGGAGGAGCCGACAGCCCACACCGGGGCCAGGAGCTCCTGCTCAGCGTGTGCTCACTGATGGCCTGTGATATCCACGGGACCTTGGAGCAGCTGGAGAGCCAGTGAGTCTCCTTGCTGTCCTGGTCACTTGTCACCAAACTGGGGAAGATAGGCCATTTGCTCATTTGTGCCAGTCTAGACAAGGAGAGGCCTGCTGGCTTTGGCCTGGGTGTCACCGAGCGAGGCGCTGGGCTACTTAGGTGGGACCCTTCTTTTTGTAATCCAAGGAGGCATGTTAACCTGTGTGTGCAGTGTGTCCTGAGCTGTCAACGTGACTTTCACAAGCAGCGCAGCTGCGCCTTCTTTTTAACCACTGTAGACGCCCTCCCGTGGAATCAGGGACCCTGTGACTTCAGTAGCTGCCTGCCAGGGCCCCTTGCAAACTTTCTACCCCACGGCAGTGTGTGACGTGTCTGCTTTAGCTCTGTGCTGGCATCCCACGGCTACTCGTTCTGTGCTCCCCTGTGCTCCCCAGGCCCTGCTGACCAGTGCTTATTTAAAAGGATCGATGGAGAGGGGAGCCAAGCAGACTAGGTGATGTCTGCCAGTTCCTGGAACCCCAAGACCCGTTATTTTCCTAGTCTGCCTGTCACTTCCTACTGGACAAATGTCAGGCAGCCTCAGGCCTGCAGAGGTGTAGCCTGGCACACCTGCCTCTTCCCAGCCCGAAGCGCTGAGACCTCTTACCTGTGCTGGGTCAAACTGGACACTCATGACAGGAGAGGTCTCCCTCACTATCACCTGCCACTTGAGTGACATGAAACCTGCTTACTGTGACTCATCTTGTAACAAGACCTGATTGGCAACTGAAAAATGTCCTGTGCTGTTTTGTAGTTAGGATGAAAAAACTCTGGAGCAAAACACAACCCAAAGCTGCCAGGGAATCAAGGAGGCTGAGAAGCCCCAGGAGGGAGACACGCAGCATCCTTGCTGTGCAGAGCCTCAGGCTGGCCCCGACGTCGGGGACCTTCGACCCTGAGCCTCGGCTGGGAGGCAGAGTTCACCATTAGGAATTTGGGCCTTGGATTCCAGTGCTGGTTCTGCTATGCATGGCAGGCACGTGTGCTTGGCAACTTAATGACCTGCTTTCTTAGCTCATGTGTGGAATGGGCATCCTGGTAGCACTGACGTAGTGGGTTGAGAGGATTAAAATAAGATGATACATAAATGTACTTAGCAACTGGTACCAGAAAATATCTCATTGAGTGTTAGCTGATGTAGTAAACACTAAAATGTAATTTAAAAAAAATTTTTCTTTTTTATTCTAGTGTCTTACCCATTTGAGAGAAACCGTTTACTACTAAGTTTAGATTTGGAGGATTGAGACAATCTCACTGTGTAGTCCAGACTGACTTTGAACTCACTGTGTATCCCAGGCTGGTCATGAACTTGCAGTGATTCTCCTGCCTCAGCCTCTGGAGTGCTAGGATTACAGGTGTGCACTGCTCTGCCCAGCTCTTAAGTTCATGTTCTTTTTTTTTTTTTTTTTTAGATAGGGTCTCACTTTGTAGTTTAGCTGTCTTTGAACTCATTCATGGTGTATAGCCAGGCTGGCCTTGAACTTATGGTGATCCTCCTGCTTCAGCTTCCTGAGTGCTAGGATCATAAGCATCTGCTGCCATGTCTGTCCAAGTTCAGATCACAAGTTAATTTGGCAGTGGTAATAAAACACTATGAGTCTACTTAATAGTCTAATGAGACACCAGAGAAACTGTAAGCTGATTAGAATTTCCTGTAAACCTGTGATAGCTGCTTAACCAGTATTCTCCCTTGGCGTGTTTCCCTTGGAACAGAGAAACAGTTAAACGAACAGCATCATGTGAGATCTCTGTATAAATATCATACAGTTTGGCATAAAAAGGAATGAAATCCTGTTACATATGTCACAGTGTGGACAAGCTTTAAGTGCAGTATGCTACACAAAGAAATCCAGGCTGACCTGTTGTATGAGTCTGTCCATGTATATGAGATAACGAAGTGCTTGTGGGGCTGGGAAGAAAATGGGGTGACTGCTAATGAGCCCAGGATTTCTTCTGCCCTAAAAGTAGAGAGTTCTGTGCTCAGCTCTGTAGATATACTGAAAACCACTGCACTCCCTATACACTAAAATGGATGAAATATAGGGTATGTGAATTGAATTTCAATAAAATTATTACTGACGAATCCAGCCAGTGGGGCCAGGAATGTACCTCAGTGTCACGGTGCACCCTGGCAAATACGAAGTCCTGAGTTCGATCCCCAGTACCACAAAGAAAAGTAAAACAAAAAGATAAGTAAATAAATTGAGCCAGTACCATAATTGCTTTACACTCTGAACAAGCAGAGGTGTGTGGAATGAAGGAATGGGCCACAGATCCCTGTTAGCCATGTACTGAGCTGTCCTGGGTGCGGAGGGCATCTCAGAGTCCTGATTGTGTCCTTCCCTTAAGGAACTTGAGAGAGAATAGTGAACTCAGGGCGATTCTGGATTTGTTCATTCATTAACTCAGCAAGTGTATATTGAGCTCTCACTGTACGGCCAGTGTTGGTCCTGGTACCAATACCCTTCTAGGTTCTGGAAATTTACCAGTGAGTCACATAGTTCACAACTTAACTGGAATCAAATACAGAGATATGTCAGTTGTAAAAAAGAGGAAACTTAAAGAAAAAGGAAGCTGCTTTTATTTATTTATTTGTTTGTTTGTTTGGTTTTGGTTTTTTGGAGACAGGGTCTCACTTTTGTAGTTCAGGCTGGCCCTGCGCTCAGCCTTGAACTCACAGCAGTCCTCCTGCCTCTGCCTCCCAAGTGCTGAAATTACAGGCGTGAGCCACCACACCTGGCACTGTGGTGTGTGGTTCTGATTGCTGGTGGGGTGAGTCTTCCCACCCCAGCATTGCTGCTGTTGTATGTGATTACTGGGCATTGAACCTGGGTTCTTGCATTTGCAAGGCAGGCCCCGGGACCACTGAGCTAAATCCCTAGCCTATTTCATTTTTATTTTTCAATAATAATAATAATAATAACAATAATAATAATAAGCCTAAGGCAATTAAGAATAGCCAAACACACTTTTTTTTTTAGGTTTTTTGAGATAGGGTCTCGCTTTTGCAGTTCAGGCTGGCCCTGAGCTCAGCCTCAAACTCCCGTCACAGCAATCCTCCTGCCTCTGCCTGCTGAGTGCTGGGATTACAGGCGTGAGCCACCACGCCCGGCACTGTGGTATGTGGTACTGGTTGCTGCTGGGCGTGAGTCTCCACACCCAGCATGGTATGTGGTTACCGAGGATCGAGGATGAACCCAGGTCCTTGCGCTTCCAAGACAGGGCGGAACCATTGTGCTAACTCCCCCTGCCCCCAAACACACTTTTAAAAGAGAATGAAGTCAGAGAACTTGTACTGCCTGATCTCAAAGTTTACTGTAAATAACAGTCAGGGCCTGGGGCCACCTGAAGGGGAGATACCAGATCAGCTCAGAAAGTTACACATTCGTGGTCAGTTGATTTTGTTTCTTCTGGGGGAGAAAGGTGCCATGACTGTATTCAGTGAGGGAAAAGAAGTCATTAGCCTACTGTGCCCATACCAGTAGCATATGGTGAAAGTCCCCTTGACAAAGAGTAAAGGTGGTTCCTGACCTGGCCTATTAAAAGCACTAACTCAGAATGGATTAGAAGGCCTAAATATGCCAGGCTTTGGTAATCCCAGTCAGGAGGCTGAGGCAGGATCTCCTCCACAAGTTCAAGGCCAGTCCATACTACATGATCAAGGCCAGCCCGAACATTGTATGACCTTGTCTCAAAAAACCAAAAGCTAAGGAGCTATTCTGTGGCCTCA
Organism: Petromus typicus; assembly: GCA_004026965.1. Taxonomy (NCBI): domain Eukaryota; kingdom Metazoa; phylum Chordata; class Mammalia; order Rodentia; family Petromuridae; genus Petromus; species Petromus typicus. The sequence continues at coordinate 128,394 of PVIR01000102.1, read as the reverse complement.
GTGGTCCCATGACACCACCCATTCAGACATTTGAATTTAGGATTATCTCCACCCTCTGAGACTCTGATACTCCCTATAAACCACCCAATAAGTAGTGGCAAGCTCAGGTCTTTGGTCTGTGCTGCCTAGAGCAGTATAGATCAGGCCTAAAGATCAGTTTCTTCTCTAATTCTCATTTCTGTCTATTTATTAATTAATTTGCCTTGTTCTATCGAGGCTGGGTAATAGCCTGCTTCTCTGTCCCCTACACAAAACCAAAACAAAAAACAACAAACAAAACCTAAATGTGAGAGTGAAAACTCTTAAAAGAAAATATAGGTATGATTTTTTGACCTCGAATTTGGCAGTGGATTCTTAGATGCAGTGCCAAAAGCATAGACAAAAGAAACACAAAGGTAAATTGCATTTTATCAATATTATAAGCTTCTATGCTTTAAAGGATGCTATTGAAAAATTAGTCCCTTAGTAAAGGAAAACATACCTCTTTGATAAATGAGGATGATAAAACCTATCGTATATTTAAAAAGGACAGTACCAAGAAAGTGAAACGACAGCCCATGGAATGAGTGAGTCGTATCTGATAAAGGAGTTAAATCTAGAACGTACATAATATTCATGCATTCATTTTTTTAGTTACTAGTTTGGGTCTTTAGTATAGAGTCTTACAACATAGTTCAGACTGGCATCAAACTCACTATAGCCAAGGCTGACCTTGAACTCATGGAGATCCTCCTGCCTCAGTCTCCTGGAATTTCAGGCATGTACCAGCATCTCTGGCATATATCTAGAACATTTAAAAGAATTCTTAAAACTTGACAATAAAAAGATCAGTCAATTTGAAAAGTGGGCAAAGAATGTGAATAAACATCTCCAAAGAAGATCCCGAAATGGCCGATAAGCATGTGTAAAGGTCATCCGGGATCCTCACGAGCAATGTGATCTTGGATACTGCAGACATACTAAGAAAAATAAAACTTGAAGATACAAAAGGTCATCAAGGAAACACAAAGCCAAATAAAGAAGTTTCACAAGTATTGCTAAAGATGTGGAGAAACTGGAAACATCCTAACCTGGGGAAGAAAAACGAAGCAGCTGCTTTTGAGAGACAGACTATCAGTTCCTCTACAAGTTCAGCATGGCGGTTGTTTGACACAGAGGTTTTGCTGCGGGCACTGCGTATACCCAAGAAAAACAACAACATGTCCACCCAGGAATGTGTGCGCCAGTCTTCCTGGCAGAATTGTCAGTAACTGAAAGGTGGAAAGCAGCCTGTGCCCCTCAGCTGAGTGGTAAGTGAGGAGCTGGGAAATCCAGAGGCGCCACAGTACTTGGCCGCACAGAGCACAACACTGAACATCCTGCAGCATGGATGAACTCTTCGCTGAGTGGAAGGAGCCAATCATGAAAGGCCACATATGTATGATTCCCTTTATGTGAAGTGCCCAGAAGAGGGAAATCTGTAGAGACAGAGGATTGGAGGAAGGGGAGGGAGGTGCAAGCTGATGGAGGGCCTTGGGTTTCTTCCTGAGAAGATGCAGATGTCCTACAGGTACTTGTGCAGTGGTTGAACAGTTGAATATACTAAAAGCTGCCGAGTTGTTTGCTTCCAGTAGGCACATTGTGTGGTAGATGAAGTACATTTTAAAAATGTAGTTATACATGAATTTGCCATTTGAATTCTTGTTCTGTGAAGCGTCTGTCCAGTTGGTTGGGTTTTTGGAAGGGCAGTCTAATATTTTTGAATTTTTTTATGTATTCTAGATGTTAGTCCTCTGAGGATTAACTAGCAGAATTTTTTCCCATTCTGAAGGTTGAGTTTTTATTCTGTTGGCTTTTTCTTTTGGTGTGAAGAAGTCTTTTTTAATTTGGTGTGCTCCTCTGTATTACTCTGCCATAAAGAACAATAAACTTAAGTCATGTATAGGAAAATGTATGAGGTTATAATGTTGATGTTAAGTGGACTGTGTCAGACACACAGACTTAAATACCTCGTGTTTTCTCTTCTATGAGAATCCCAAAATAGAAAGAAAGAACAAAACGAAAGCGTAATAGGAAGTAGGGAGATAGATCTTTCTCAGAAGGGAAGGGGAATAAGAGGTGGAGGAAGTGGTGGGTAAGCAGGGAAGGGAAAAGAGCTGAAAAAAGAATGAAGATGTGTTACCAGCTCCGCACAAAGAATGTAAGTACAGTGTACTGCAAACATGTACTAGTAAAAATTTTTGAAAAAGAAATTTATAATCTTGGTGAAAAGTGCTGTCACATAAAATGCAGATCCTCTGGAAAGTGAGTTGATGCTGAGCACTGTGGTATTGACTGCCACAGGATTGTGCAGTCGCTGGGCCTCTGAGACTCAGGGAGCCAGGGGCGGCTCTCACCCCGGCCCGAGACCGAGGTTACAACGTGGAGGAACCTGGGAGTCGTCGTGATGGGGAAAGGAGCCAGTCCAGAAAGGCAAGGAGGGTTGACTCTACTCCACAAGCTTCTAACTAGACAGTTTTTAGAGAAAGAAAGAAAGACCTGGATAGGAAAGCACATGGGGAGAGTGCTTCATGGTCTCAGGTTTCTGTTGTAGTGAACAGTGCCCTGAAAATGGCCATATGGGTAAAGTTGGGGTTGCACGTATTTTACAATAAATATGCAATAATAGCATGTAGCCCCATGGAGGAATATAAATGGGATATCTAGAGAAAAATAGGATGAAACTGTGCTTGCCACTTCCATTCCTCTGCATTTGGAGGTGAGACAGGGCCGGTTTGAAGCCCTTTTCTGTCCCTGGCTCCCAGCCAGGACAGTCTTCTCCCTACTTGTCATGAGCAGTGGTTGGTTGAGGCTACTTGAATCCCATTTTGCCCTATAGGTGCTATGTGTGGGGACAGACGAGCCTGGGTCAGAGGGCGGCATGGCAAGCGGATGTCCAGCCCTTGAATCTGATGCAACCCTGTTGTCTCCTAAACAGAGAAGGGAGACTTCATTGCCCTGGATCTTGGCGGGTCTTCCTTTCGAATTCTGCGGGTACAAGTGGATAATGAGAAGAAGGAGCACGTTCAGATGGAGTCCGAGGCCTACACCATCCCGGAGAACATCCTGCACGGCAGCGGAAGCCAGGTGGGTGCCTGTGTTCTTCACTCAGTGCCATTGGACGGCTGTTCCCAGAGCCGCTGCCAGTCTCTGGGGCCTGAGCTCCTGCAGCCTTCGAGGAGGTGGGGGCTTCACAGTGCTGATGACCCGGGAGTCCCAGGAGGAAGGGAGTGGTGGCCTGAGTGGGGCCTGACTGCCGGAAGAGGATCCGGTGCTGGGTGATTGCACTTTTGCAGGGTTGGGGTGTGGAGACGGAGGCCCTGTGGCTCTCCTTCCTCCTGCTTGGTCCCCATACATGGCCCTTCCTCCAAGTTACCTCACCGAAGGCGGCTCACAGCTCTAACTGGGGATGCTTTGTTCCTGGTTTAGCAGCCTAGCATATCCTGAGGGCAGCAGGCGGAGAGAGTGGGACTGGCTGTGGAAATTGTGTTCCTCTCCTGTCACGCCCACGCTCTGGGCCCTGGGCAGGCCCGTGCAGTTGCCATGGGTCTCCTGACCCTGTGACGTGGGGTGCTCTGCTGCTGTCCCGGGGACGGCTGATGTCTAGGCTGTGTCAGTCCCTGAGTTGGGTCCGTGGCCCCAGGGACCTGTGTAGAACTTGCTGATGCTTGCTGGAGGGAGGCTGTGTTCACTGCAAGGCTTAGACCACGTTCTCGGAGAAGAGACCCTGGAGCCTTCTCCTCTGGAGTCTACTTTATCCAAAACAAGTGCAGGTGTAGCTGGCCTTTCTGAGTCTGAGAGACAAGGCCAGTCCTGGTCTCTGACTGGCTCCCTGGGGTGTGGCTGAGAGCTTTTTGGACTGTAGTGTGGTGAGGATGGACGGGACCCTTCCCAGAGCAGTGAGCTACCTGTGTCAGCCCTGAACAGGGTGTGGGGTGGCCCTGCCTCCATGCCTGGGTGCAGAAACTGGCCCATTCTTCAGGGTATCGTGGTCTCCTAACCAGGTGCCACCAGCTACCACATGGCTCCTTTCTCCAGTGGATACAGGGTCAGGGCCAGCCTGTCACTGTTCCCTATTGGGTGAACCACCTAAGTCTGGTACCTTCACCATTGATTGAGACTGTCACTGTACAAAACTTTCATGTGCCGTGGCTCAACTTGTAAGTGTGGTATTAGGATTGACCCAGGGCTTTGTGCATGCCAGGCAAGTACTCTGCCACTACCGAGCCCTTAAAAAAAATTTTTTTTGAGATAAAGTCTTGCTAAGTTGCCCAGGCTGTTCTTGAATTTGCAAGTCTCCTGCCTCAGCCTCCTGAGCATATGGAATTACAGATATGTGCCACAATGCCCCGCTAGTCATGACCTTAGAAGTAGCAGGGTTTGTGATTGGGGGAGCCCCCTTGGGGTGCACACTCACTGCATTTACTTCCACCACACCTTTCTTAGCGCTTTCTCCCACTAGTCTCTGTTCCATCTTCCCTGATTGATTTCAGGATCTCTTTGTTTCCTGCTACCTCTCTCTGTTTCTCTTCCCCTCAAGCAGTCTGCAAGGTGATGATGATGATGATGATGATGATGATGATGATGATATTATCTTGCGTCGTTATAACAGATACTGCCCTGGCGCCTGTCACATGCAAGCTGCTGGTGTAAGCTCCTTCCATGTATTCCCTCATTCATTATCACAGCAACACCGTGGAGTAGGTATTATTAGTCCCATTTTGCAGATGGCAAAATTTCCGTATTGCAGATGGCAGAACTTCCCCATGTCTCTGTCCCCTTCTCCACCCGCCCGCAGTGACATCTCAGTAGCCTCTGCCGTTTTAAGCTTTCATAAGAGCACAAATGCAGCATTCTTAAAACATCACTTACTTAGGGGGGTTTTGACTGAGACATATTTAAGTTTTTATTTTAGCGATTGTTTGCTCTCTTCGGTCGGAGGGTCTGAGTCTTTGTGTGTATTTTGAAGGTTGTCAGGAACGGAAAATAAATGTTCTTCTAGACCCTGAAATGCTCAGTGCAGAGGGGCTGGGTCACTTCTGCCCTGGCTGATCACAGACAGCATTAACCCGGGCGGCACTGGGGAGAGAGATGGGGGAGTTGTGCTTGGCCTGTCTGGGGCTCTGGGAACCTGTCCCATTCCTGTGAGGCTGTGAGAGTGGTTTCTCCAGCCTGATGCTCCTAGGCACTGCCCTGCCTTCCTTCCCTTTCCTTGTCCCTCCCTCCTTCCCACCCACCCCCATCAGGCTTTTGCAGCTTCTGAGGGCAGATGGCATTGCACAGAGGCTGACTTGGTAATGGGTTTAGGTTGGTCTGAAATACAGGTCACAGCAAGCTTAGCTCGGCTTCTCAAGGGCGGCAGTCATGCGTCTCCTCAGTCAGACACTGTGCCTGCAGCCGTTGTCTGGGCGGCGGCAGCCTGGGGCGCAGGACTCCTAAATCAAAGAGCCCCTTCAGGCCAGCAACCGGCCTGGGAGCTTGGGCGGGGCCGCTTCCTGTCACGGTGTGGTTTGGCCCTGTCAGTGTGAGAAGCTCTGTAGCCTTGTTAATCTCATGTAACGGAAATGTAAGATGGACGGGGAAGTCGCCTAGACTGGCATGGCTGCCCCAGGAGCAGACAGATGCTCAGACCGCATTGCGGAGATAGGGTGATAAAGAAACCAAGATTTCCAGTTCCTCTGAGCTCTCTTCTGGTTGGAATAGTAAGTCAGTTCTAGTTCCATTTTTAGAAAAAAGAGGAGTTATTAGGATGATCTAAAAAGTTTATCTGAGAGGTGGTGAACCCCTTGGTACTAGCAGAATGCAAGCAGAACCTGGGGTGCAGCAGTCTGGGCTTTGTCAAGTGGATTCTAGTGTGATGTGGAGGAGGTGTGGGGGACTGCAGTCCCCGCAGCACATGACGGCACGGATGACACACATACACGATGTGGGGCTCACCTGCTCCCCTTCTGTCCGTGGCCAGTGGATGGCCATGCGCATGAGGAGCAGGGGTGACACTGGAGATCGAGGGGGCACCTGAATTTTCTGTGGTTGACGCTGGGGGTCGATCTAGGGCACCGCGTGTGCTGAGCACATGGTACTGATGAGCTACACCCTGGCCCCTCGTCGTGTATGTCCCCGTGGGTGCTGGCGACAGGGATGTGTGGTGCAGACAGCCTGGTGGTCTCAGCACGTGGGGTGTGTGCACTCTGTAATAAGGGGAACTACAGTGCTCTGCAGGTTGCTGTGTCCCTCTGGCTACAGCATAGGGAGTTGCTGAGGTGTACAAGTGTCAGTGTGAAGGCCGCTCCACCGCGACTGTCAGAGGCCCATGGCCAGCAGTTTGTGGAAGGACAGCCTGCTTTCCCACCATTTCTAAATGTCCTCATCTGGCCCCCAAGTGGCCTTTCTGACATACGCCGCCCTTCGAGAGATAAACAGGAGACCAGTGACACCCCTCCACCTCGTGCCAAGTCCCCATGGTCCCACTTACCTGCTCTCTGCTGTTTCTTCCAGCTCTTTGACCACGTTGCTGACTGCCTGGGGGACTTCATGGGCAAAAGGAAGATCAAGGACAAGAAACTACCCGTGGGCTTCACGTTCTCCTTCCCTTGCCGGCAATCCAAAATAGACGAGGTACAGGTGTTCTGGGGTGATCGGGCTCTGGGATGGCCTTTTTCTCCTGACCACTTTCCTTTCTCACTCACAGGACAGCTGCAGGATGGGTATTTTTAGAAATATTTCCAGAAATTGGTGGGTATGGTGGTGTGTGCCTATAATTCCAGCACTCAGGAGGCTGAGGCAAGAAGATTGACGTAAGATCAAGGCCAGCCTGAACTTGTATAGCAAGACCATATCTCAGAAACTAAAACAACAACAAATATTTGTAGAAATTAATGTGAGGCCATGATGTAATGTTTACTGTAGTTTTTGAGACATTATGGGATTTGTGGCCACCGGGTAGAGAGAAGCGTTCATTAATAAACTCAAGCAAGTGAAGCGAAAGGAACCAGGTCTCAGGAAATGAAGGGAAGAGGGAAAGCACTTTGTCAGGTTGTCCCTACAGCATTTTTCTGGAAGCTCCCGTGTCACTAGAGGAGTGGCCAGTGGCTCCAGCCCCCGAGAGGCCCTGGGATCCTTTGGTGACCTCCCAGGTGACTCGTCACTTGCACTTTCCTGTTTATCTGTTCATCAGCAGGCTGCAAATGTACACAGAAACAGAGGCAGCCCCAGCCTTTTTTATGTGGAGAGATAGAAACACACACACATGCACGCACGCACACACACACCCATACAGGTGTGCACCCACTTGAATAACCCTGAGAATCCGCAGAGAGAAACAAATGTGCAGGGAAGGGGGTGTTATGGCAGAGGAGCAGAGCAGGGCCCTCACCATCGTCCCTGAACCCTCTTGAGTAGGCTTCCTAAGCTCAGCCAAGCTACCTCCTAGGAAGTCAGGATGTGCTGGTCCTTACAGTTCTGTCCACATCTTGACCCACCTCCTTATTCTAGCCGAGTAGAGCAGAGCTCACAGGGAGAGAGAAGGGGCCGTTCCTCAAGGACACGGGTGGGAGGTTGGGGAAAAAATCAGGTCTGGTAGTTTCTGACCCAACGTTCTTCCCACGCCGTGTTCACCAAGGCTTTGTGGGTGTTTGGAGCGGAAGGAAAGTGTCCAAGGGCTTTGACAGTACCAGGCTTAGGTATCATTGCTCTGAGCAAACCGAGTACCCAAGGGCTCGCCCTCCCGCGTGCAGCATCTGGTCTGCACGTTCTCAGCCATCGAGGGTGAGACCTCATCCCTCTGATGCCCCTGGAATCCTGCAAGGCCTGGACAGGCACCCAGCTTCTCTACATCCCCAGGTGAAAAATTACTGTATGGGATGTTTTGATGTTTTTCCAATAGTATGCAGACAGAAATGAGCCACTGTTTACAAAAATTTCTTGTCCGTGTGGTACTGGAGATTCAATCTAGGGAGTACTGAATCACACCATTAGCTTCTTTTTTTTAAAAGTTGATACAGTGTATCACTAAGATGCCCAGACAGGGTGTGAACTTTAGAGTCTCTCGCCTGGACCTCTCAAGCTGGGATTATAGATGTGCACTACTGTACCGCTTCTGGCTCCACGTGGGGTTTTGGGTTCTGGAAACTGACTGGCTCATAAGCTGAAGAGCCAAGGATACGCTTGGCATTTTGTTTCTTTCCTAGTTCGCCTTGGCTTTCTTTCCTTGGAGCTGTGGAAGCCTGGGGTTTCTCCTGCTCATTTTCGGATGTGTTTCAGCTGCTGAGCTGAATCCGGTTAGGTTTGTGTGCGCTGTGACAGGCTTGTTCGGGTTCAGAGTTTGGGTTGGACTTTACTCTGGTGTGAGCTGGAGATTCTCAGCCCATTTTTCTCCCCTTTCCCAAGAAATCCATTGTGGGGTAAAGAAAAGATGGCAATGTCCCCGGTGTGATCCCCGCGGGTCTCTGCGTCCTCGCTGTCCTGGAGCAGTCCATGGGCCTGGCGCAGGATGCTCCTGCCCTGTCCCACCTTCTGCTGTCCTCGCAGGCCGTCCTCATCACCTGGACAAAGAGGTTCAAAGCCAGTGGCGTGGAAGGGACAGATGTGGTCAAGCTGCTGGACAAAGCCATCAAGAGGCGCGGGGTAATCTCTCTTGGACTGTGTCTGTGGGGCGGGGAGCCAAGTTCCAGTAGACTGAAGCCCTTGCTGGGGATGGTAGTGCCATGCTCCAAAGTTGCTGGCATGGAGAGATGAGGGTCCATAGCCTTGAGCAGGGGATCCTCTGGCTTCGAGGAGCTGCTGTCCCAGACTCTACCATCTGGGGTTGGGACAGGGATGGGTACTGGCCCTCTTGTGAAACAGAGATGTCATGTTTGGAGGTTTGTGGAGGAATGCGCTGTGTGAGTACAATTCACTCTCTCCAATCCTGAGCCGGGTAATTAAGGGGCCTGTGCACCTCCATAATGCAGTCACTGCCTCTAATCCAATTAACTTGAGTCAGGGCTATGAAGCGGGCACCCCACAGACCTGTGGTGCTGGGCAGAACAGCGCCTTCCCAGCGCTGTGAGGCTGCTCCTGCAGCACCTCGTTATCTGCCCCCAGGACTATGACGCCAACATTGTAGCTGTGGTGAATGACACCGTAGGGACCATGATGACCTGTGGCTATGATGACCAGCACTGTGAAGTCGGCCTGATCATTGGTAACGTGTCCAGCCCTCAGCTGGCCTTCCGGGGGATGTTGGCGTGGCGGTGCCGCCCACTCCGCCTAGTGTGGTCACCGCTTCCCACGTTCTCTCTCCAGGCACTGGCACCAACGCGTGCTACATGGAGGAACTGAGGTACATTGACATGGTGGAAGGAGACGAGGGGAGGATGTGCATCAACACCGAGTGGGGGGCCTTCGGGGACGACGGGACCTTAGAAGACATCCGCACCGAGTTCGACCGAGAGTTAGACCGGGGATCCCTCAACCCAGGGAAACAGCTGTGAGTCTTGGACTTCCTCTTCTAGCCACACGACTTACGGGACTCATGACAGATTAGGGAGGGGAAGGTCACAAAGCCGGCTGATCACAAAGGCGAGAGCCTGTCAGATTTGTAGGGTGTCTTGTTAGGATAGGTGCACAGTTGTCAGGTCTGTATCTTGAAAAGCAGCTTGTAAAACATGTTCTCTTTGTTCATTTACTTTATGCTCGTGTCCCTGGAAAGGGTTTTGAGAATTAGAAGCCCAGAGGCATTAGTGTGGAGCATTCTCTGTGCTGGACACTGGCACTGTTCCTCTGGGCAAGGAAGAGATGTCTTTGGGGGCAAGGAGGGTGAGATGTCCTCAGAAGTTTTTAAATCCTTAAATTCTGAGGGAGTGCAATTAAAATAATTGTACCCATTAGGATATTGTTGATTAGGAGGTATTTGCTGAACTGTTAACAGGAGACATACTTGAGCGAGAAACATAACTTGTATTCACGGAAGATTTATTGTGTGCCGAGCACTGTTCTAGACTCCCAGGATCCAACGCAGTGCCTTCCCTGCCCGCACTTACCATCTAGATGCCTCTTGCAGAGGAGAAGGTGAGGAACTGCAGGAACGGCACAGACCTCAGCAGAGTGGGGAATGCAGATTCCTTCTGTGTCAAGGATAGCAGGAGGGGTCCTGGTTGATAAAGAACATCAGGATTATAGGCCCATTGACCGTAGCCTTGGACAACTCCTGGCTGCAGAAGCGGGAACGGTATGCATAGCTCAGGCTAGAGTGGGCACTGCTGACTCAGAGCCACTTGTTCCTGACGTGCATGGCTCACATCTGTCTGTTGTAATAGGCTGCTGTCTCTCCGGTCCAGCCTGCTTTTCCAGCAGACTTGCTCTTCAGCTGGGTGCTGTCCCTATACACCTACCAGACTAAAGCCGATGCCAGAGAGAAGCAAGAGTTTGCTAGTCTTGTTAAAACCGTCGTCAAAAGACGCTTGTGCCCCAGGCTGGGCAGTTGGTCCTGCTCTGTGTCAGTGGAGGGCCATGATGACCAGGCACCCGACTCTGGGGAGACGCTTAGGATCTCAGTGAGGGGTGACCCAGCTCTGAGCACCCGGGGCAGGAGCATCTGCCCTGCAGGCTGAGACTGGATACCAAGCTGGTGAGAAAGAGCCCTCATTCTAGGACCAGTGGTTTTTCTACCTTAGTCCACTGACCTGACCCCTGATCCTAAATCTCAGTCCCAGCAGAGGAGAGCTTTTCCATTCTCTGTGTGTGTTTCACCAAAACACCATGAATGTGCTTGATGACAGTGCTGCCTCCTCCCTACTCCTTCCTGCCAAGTTCTTCGGAATCATTTTGCCCCCCACGGTAGGGAAAGATGTGTGCTCTGATGGAAAAACCTAGGCACTGGGACAGGGTAAGAATGGCCTGAGGTGGATGGGATTAGCTTTGAGGTTTTCCTAGTGAGTGTCCAGACTGTCCAAGAGGCCCCACTTCTCAGTGATGGACAGAAACCATCCGGGCAGCCAAGGGAATGATGTTCCATTTGGGGTGCGTATTTCATCTACTTAGGGCCTTTAAAAGAATACCAGTGGCCAGGCATCCCCTCACACCCCACTGTGCCTCCAGGCCTGAGTCTGTTAGCCTGGGGTGGCCTGTCTTCAGCACAGACGCTCTCTGGGGGATTCTCATTTTTAACCAGGCTGGAAACCTAGGTGTCTTACATGTGTATAACAATTCGCTGTCCCCAGGTGGGCTCCAGACCACGAATCCCTACTCCCCCACTCATTCTTTGTGTTTGAAATGAGCATTTACTGAATGTTCACTGCATCCACTGATAGCAGACACATGGCTCTTGTCTCCATTGGCGATGGCTGCTTCCCTTGGTAATTGGTGGAGGCAGCGGGAGAAGCATCCTGAGTATTCGGGCCCCCAGCCTTGTCCAGAGCTGGGTGTGGTCTCTCTCTAAAGGAGAACCAGATGTTTGACTTTTTTCTACCACCCTTAAATTCAGAATTTGCTATTCTTACCATGTACCTGTGTCCTGTTGCAGCTTTTGGTTCCTCCTCCTTTCATTTTGCATTCTTTACCTTTCCGTCTTTTTCTGGGGGGGTGGTCTCTTACTCTTATTATCTTTGCTCTGTCTAGAATATCACATCCTGTTTCCCTGTGATTTTTTTTTTGAGACAGGGTCTTGCTTTTGTAGGTCAGGCTGTTCCTGAGCTCACTATGTAGCCCAGGCAAGCCTCGAACTCACAGCAATCCTCCTGCCTCTGCCTCCCGAGTGCTGGGATTATAGGCACGAGCTACCACACCTGGCACTGTGGTATGTGATATTAGTTTGTGGTGGGTGTGAGTCACCATGGTTGGCATTGTTGTATGTAGTTACTGGGGATCAAACTGGGGACCTTGTGCTTACAAGGTAGGCACTGAACGCACTGAACCCACTGAGCCAAATCCCTGGGCCCTTCCTGTGATTCTTTATCACATCCTTCAAAATGTAAGGAGAGGCTGGTTATGGTGCCTGGTGTCTGTAATCCCAGCACTTGCACTCAGGATGCTGAGGCAGGAGGATCACTGCAAGTTCAAGGCTGACCTGATCTACAAAGCCAGACCTTGTCTCAGAAAAATAAACAAAACCTAGAGAAGACACTTCCATACAATAGCAACAGCAATGAGCTCGGCTGCAGGCACGTGGGTGGTGGGTGAAGAGAATCCTTCGGCCCAGATGCTGGTGGAAGAAGCGCACGACTTCCCAAGTTAACCCAGGCCTTTTTCTTCTTGTTGCTCTGACCTCTCCATAGAATCTCCAGGCACTTCCAGGCCAGGATACATGGGCATAGGTTTTGCTCTCCTTTTTTCTCCCTGGGCTCCGGGCTGGAACTGACTAGGCTGTCAAGGGGTCTCCTAATTGGTGTGCCAGTCCTTGCTTATGACCCCTTCCCATCTGCAAAAAGAAGTGTTCGTGTCTACAGCATGAAAGACCATGGTGTGGGAAAGGGAGCAAATCATCCTGGGTGTCTCTGGGAGGTGGAGACGTTAGCTCATCCTCTCCTGCTGTCACACTGCCAACCGAGGGGCAGACTGCCTCAAGGAGAAGTGAGCCAGAGGACAAGCAGAGGCTGGGTTGGGAGTGGGGCTGGCTGGCCCCGGGCATGCCAGCCTGGGCGATCCTGAGTGACTGTGTTCCTGAAACTGGCAGACAGCCCCGTAGTTGGGCTGGTCTCTGGTGGTCCATTGAACTAGGCTCAGAATGCGGTTTGCTGCTTGTGGGCTCTGTCCAAGCCGAGACGTGTAACTGTGTGTGCCTCAGGTTCCTGAACTGTGAAATACAGGAATGCCTTCCTCCTAGAGCATTAATGAGGATAAATAAGTTACTGTATGCAAAGTACTTAGGAAAGTGCCAGGCATGGAGGAAGAGTAGTAGGCACCTTTGTATTTGACCAGTGGTAACCCATGCCCTCTCTACAGCCTGTAGAAAGGCTCTGGCGCTATTTATCCCCATTGCATGCACAGGTGAAGACACTGAGGTCCAGGGAGGCAAATGCCACTGTCTTGGCAAAGATCGTTGAGCAGGGCAGTCAGGCTGTGCCCAGCTTCTGCCCACTCAGAGGCTCTGCACAGGCTTCGCAGGGGCTGTCCCCACAGAAGCCTTGGGCAGCCGCTGGGCAGCTAGGACTCGGGCGTTCTCCTGCCAGCTGTCTTCTTCCAGCAGTAGCTGGGCAGTCCTGTGCCCGGTCCTGTCCGGTGCGCCAAGAGCAGAACAATGAGGACTGTGTTCTCAGGAGGCTCGGGGCCTGGTGGGCCAGCAAGGGCTGGAGCTCCGGTCTCAGCAGCAGCCTCGGCTCCCAGGCCAGTTCTGACAGGAACAAGTGTTTTGCTGTGTCACCACCAGGTCTGGGGGTGCCAGCAGCTTCCGTCAGAGGGGAGGCTGGCTGTCTGATGTGGGCCAGCATCTCTGAGCTGACCTCCTAACCTGTGGTCTCCAGGACCGCAGATACAGCAGAGGGGCCCAGCATGCGGCCCCGGGCTGGGCCCCCCCCACCCCCCCGCCCCTGTGTGTGTGGGCTCCCTGCTTGGGCTCCCCTCAGCCACCTGGCCCCCGCAGTGCTGGGTTTAATGTAGCAGCTGCACTTCTGGAGCCACATCTCATGCCACACTTGCAAGGGCAGGTGGGAAAGCGGCATCACTCGAGGTTGGCCTGTTTCTGAGTAGCTGCACCAGTGCAGTAAGCTGATTGGCTTTGAGCTGGTCAGAGCCCACCCTGGGTTTCTGCATGAGGTCAGCAGGGAAGAAGTGGGTTCCTCAGGTGTGTATTTTGATGGTGGCCTCATCAGGAGCTGCTGCCTCCCCACCAAGAAATCTCTCCTGTCTGAGCTAGGAAGTGGGGAGAATCCTTCCCCTGGGAGACCTCCTGGTAGAGCAGTGGAGAGGAAGACCCTTTAAAACAGCATACAGGTACGTAAAAGATGATTACCTGATGCTCACTTGTCACGGGGACCTTCTCATTCCATCACGGTGTCTAGACCGCAGCGTTCCATACGTCCAGGCAGCCTTCTCTGCCCCCCACACAGGACATGGTCCTGCCTGCCAACAAGGGTGGGAACTTGGGAGGATTAGAGGGCCCTTGTCCTCCCTGCAGCAGCCCTGGTGTTGGTGCAGAGAACAGGCTGATAGGTGCTGAGGCCTTGACTTTTCCTCCTGCAGCTTTGAGAAGATGGTCAGCGGCATGTACTTGGGAGAGCTGGTGCGACTGATCCTGGTCAAGATGGCCAAGGAGGGCCTCCTATTTGAAGGGCGGATCACCCCGGAGCTGCTCACCAGGGGAACGTTTGAAACGAGTGACGTGTCGGCCATTGAGAAGTAGGTCCCACCCGGAAGAGGAGGGAGACAGGCCATCATTACCGCCCAGGCGCAGATGTCAGGGTTTCCAGGCCCATCTCCACTTGCTCCTAGCAACTGCGTCCTGGTGTTTTCCTTGAGGGCCCTGGGACGCGTCATTAAAAACAGTCAGATTAGCAGCTGGTGCTCCATGGATGGTCTTCCTGCCTAGTTCCAAAAGCAGCTTGCTAACTCCCCCTCCCAGGATTAGAGTCCAGGAGCAGCTGGTTCTTCTGTAGAACACGGAGCTGACCAAGCACAGGGCTGGGCTCTTGGAATTCTTTCTGATGTACCATGCTCTTCTCCAGACTAATTTCCAGGGAACCCTGGAAACCAAATTGATAATTGGATTGTTCTGTGGTCAACAGGATTGAGAAATGCTGTGCGTTCATCCTCCTGTTAGAGATTGCCATGTGTTAGCCCCCTTCTCAGGCTCCCAGGTGTTCCACGGTCACAGTACTTCGTGAACACAGCTGGAGCGCTGGGTGCTGTCTTCCCCGTCCCTTTGAGCTCCAGCATTTGGCTGCCTTTGATGGAGTCCTCTGACCTCACAGGAACAAGGAAGGCCTCCACAATGCCAAAGAAATCTTGACCCGCCTGGGAGTGGAACCCTCTGACGATGACTGTATTGCAGTCCAGCACGTGTGCACCATTGTCTCCTTTCGCTCGGCCAACCTGGTGGCTGCCACATTGGGTGCCATCTTGAACCGTCTGCGTGATAACAAGGGCACACCCAGGCTGAGGACCACAGTTGGTGTTGATGGCTCTCTGTACAAGACGCACCCACAGTGAGTCTGCCCTTTGCTGTGATGGGCTTCTCAGGGCTCCTTGGGAGTCAGGCCCTTCTCCAGAGATCAGACTTTTACACCCACCGAATGTTTCTTTGGCGGACAAGACAATGCCTAGTTCTGGGCCAAAAGGTTAGAGTTGCCCCTCTGGGAAGTCTCACCCTCAGAGAGTTCACACCCGTGTTCCTTCTCCCCACTGTTTCCTCACCTCATCGCAGAACTTGTTAGAGGTGGCTCCAGCTTCCGGGGACCCTGGGGGGAGTGTCTAGCTTGTCAGCATTTCATCCGCAGCAGTTTCATCCTCCTTGTGGCTGGGATCATAGGTGTGGTCTCCAAGTCCTTGTTTCAGAAGCTCTTGGTAGATCCCCTAACTCTCAGAGGTTCCTGAATTTTTTTGTTTTTGTTTTTGTTTTGAGACAGGGTCTCACTTTGTAGTACAGGCTGGCCCTGAGCTCAGCCTCAAACTCACATCACAGCAATCCTCCTGCCTCTGCCTCCCGAGTGCTGGGATTATAGGTGTGAGCCACCACGCCCGGCACTGTGGTATGTAGTACTGGTTGCTGCTGGGTGTGAGTCTCCACACCCAGTATGGTATGTGGTTACTGGGGATTGAACCCAGGCCCTTGCGCTTGCAAGACAGGCGCTGGAACCACTGAACTAACTCCCCGGCCCAGACGTTCCTGTATTAAGTGAGCATCTTGTCTTCTCTTGGCATCTGAGAGGCTGAGAGATGCAAGCTGAGGAAGTTGCCTCTTGAGCTACACTGTTGGCAGCTGAGGTTGTGCCCAGAGTGGCCGCCCTTATCTTCCAGCACGTTCTCGACCAGTAAGAGCAGGCTAGAAACTTTTAAATGACTAAAAGCAAATTCTTTGAAGTAGTAACTGCCAATGGCTTGGCTATTATGTCCAGAACCTCGGCTCATTTTCCCACTGTGCCTTGCTATGCAAGTGAGGTGGCATTACAGGTACCTTCATGCGTGGCACTGGGGACAGTGATATGAATGTTGATTCAAGTTGAAGTAGTCCTAGGGTTGAGTTAGAGGATGTAATCTGGCAAGATCATAGTTTTTGTCTTTTAAAGTATTTGTAAAATTATCAGTAATGAAACTAGCCATTTTTTTCTTATTGAAACTCCCCTTCTCTCTCTCTCTCTCTCTTTCTGTCCTTTAAGAGACGGAGTCTTGCTGTGTTGTCCCCTGCCTCAGCATCCAAAGTAGTTGGACCTCCAGGTGCATGCCACCATGCCTAGCTTTCTCTTTGGGATTTCTTAGCTAATTTTTGGACAAGAAGGCCTAAGGATTTACAATAGCATGCTAATTTTTGGGATGTGATAAAATATGCATAAAATGAAATATATCCCTTTAATTTTGTTTTCTTTTTTCTCGGTGTTAGAGATGGCCTTGAAGGGTGGTCTGCCACTGAGCTACATCCTTGGCCCTTTTCTGGCCCTTTTTATTTTTCAAGACAAGATCTTCCTAAGTTGCATAGGCAGAACTTGAATTTGGGAACCTCTTTAGTCTTTTCAATAGCTAGGATTCCAGGTATGCACCCCTATGCTTGGCTCCCCTAAACCTTTCTCAGATGTGCAGTCTGGTAATGTTCATATTATGTAGTCACCACAGCCAGCCATATTCAGAACTCTTTGGAGTTTTGCATCTTAAATAATAACTTTTGATGAGATATTTCTCATTTTACATGTAATATATATTCAATAGGAAAAAGTTAGTTCAACAAGTGACAAAGAGAATAGAGAACAGATTCTGATCCCACCGCTTGGACTTGAGGCCGTTAATGTTTTGGGGAGCTATTTTTCCTGTTTCCTTTGGCGGGCAGCCCTCTGTGCAGAAGAACACAGGTTCTGTATGTCACATAGGCCGTCCTGAAATCCTCTTACAGCTACTTACAACCTCCAGTCTTTTGGGGGTGGGGGCGGAGAGACGGAGCCAAGTGAAAAGATAGAACAAGGACAGTTATTTATCGAGTCCTTCCTTGGCTCCAGTTACTAAGCTGACGTTGTAATGAAGCCGTTTAGTTCACAGGTTCACACCCCCAGGTAGGCACTATGGTCCTCGCCTACTCCAAGGTAAAGTGACAGGCTCAAGGTCACCTGAGTGGGCATGGTGGCATTGCCTTTGAAACACTGTGCTGTTGGCTACCATGGTGTATCATGTCCTTGGCTATTTTGTACTCAATACTCATAAAACAAGA
Source organism: Petromus typicus (assembly GCA_004026965.1). Lineage (NCBI taxonomy): Eukaryota > Metazoa > Chordata > Mammalia > Rodentia > Petromuridae > Petromus > Petromus typicus. The sequence continues at coordinate 111,053 of PVIR01000102.1, read as the reverse complement.
AGAGTTTCTCTTTTCGTGACAATAGGTGATTTCATTTTTCATTTTTATTTACCTGCATGTGTAGCTTTTTACAGTGACTGTCTGTGGGACTTGTATAATGAGAAAAAGCGAATGCAGGGAATGGAATTAAAGCATGGGGAAAGAAAGGGGTGCTAGGGACCCCGAGGGTGGCTCTGTCTAGCTGGATGGCACATCCACCTCCCCCCTCTCTCCAGGTATGCCCGACGCTTCCACAAGACCCTGAGACGCCTGGTGCCTGACTCCGATGTGCGTTTCCTCCTCTCGGAGAGTGGCAGCGGCAAGGGGGCTGCCATGGTAACAGCGGTGGCATACCGCCTGGCCGAGCAGCACCGGCAGATAGAGGAGACCCTGTCCCACTTCTGCCTCAGCAAGGAGATGCTACTGGGGGTGAAGCAGAGGATGCGAACCGAGATGGAGAATGGGCTGAGGAAGGCGACCAACGACAAGGCAGTGGTCAAGATGCTGCCCACCTTTGTCCGGAGCACCCCAGACGGGACTGGTAAGGGGCTGGTGCTTAATGTTGCTCACAAGTCTAGGGTTAGCTGAGTGGCTCTGCTCGTCTGGGCCTGGCTGATCTCTGTTGGACTTGGTCCTGATCCAGGGTGGACTGCTAGCTCAGGGGGGAGGCTGCTCTCAGTCTGTCTGTATACTGGGGTGCGGGGTGCCTGGCCCTATGTCTTGGCAGGAAGCGTGTAATGGCAGCAGCAGGGTCTGACAGGGACAGGAAAAAACTTGCAAGTCTCATTACTTTTCTCACTGCTGAGACAAAATACTCCCACCCAAAGTTAAAGGAGGAACAGTTTTCTTGGGTCACAGTTTGTAGAGGTTTCAGTTCATAGTTGCCTGGCCACAGGCCGAATGACATGGCAGAAGGGCATCGCAGAGCAGAAATGGCTTGTAGTGGATAGCAAAGACGTGAAGTAGCAAAGCAGCAGTAAGCCACAAGCGATGGCAGCAGCCCTCTCTCTGTATCTTCTGTCCGGTCCGGGCCTCCCACGCTTAGGCCGGGAGTGCTCACACCCAGGGAGGGGCAGCCTTAATCCTAGCATCACTTCCTGGATCCCAGCATCCCACAGCCTGGATCCAGCCCTCTGAAAAGCCCACTAGTAACTGCATGAGGCTCCAGGAGGACATGCACACACAAGTCATCACAGGCTGAAGCTGAGGACTGCTCAGCTTTGCTTCTGTCACACTCGTTTTGCCCAAGGTCTGAGGGAAGAAGAAATACACTTCATCTTTTGGTGGAAAGAAAGCATAGTTGTATTGCAAAGAAGGCTGAGTACAGAGGAAACAACGGCTCTGGCCATAGTCAAGACCTTTCTGCTATGCTTTTCAGTAACCCTGCTGAACTTTGTCTACTGTGACACGGGCTTCATTCCTGGGATCAGAGGAGATCAGGCGCATGCAGGGTGGTGTGGCCGGAGCCGACAGTGGTTCACTGATGGGGCCTTTGGTCCTTCCGGGGCTGTTTGTGCCCTCAGGGATTTAGGGCCCATGCTGCTCTGAGCCTGTGCTGTGTACTAGGGAGGGAGGGGGTGACGAGTCCTGCTTCACAAGTCTGGGGTTTGGGGGTTGCAGGCTGCTCAGACACTTGTTGTTGGTGGCAGCTTCTCTGTGTTCTTCACTCAAACAGAGAACGGGGACTTCCTGGCCCTGGATCTTGGAGGAACAAATTTCCGTGTCCTGCTGGTAAAAATTCGTAGTGGGAAGAAGAGAACGGTGGAAATGCACAACAAGATCTATGCCATCCCTATTGAGATCATGCAGGGCACAGGGGAAGAGGTGAGTGTTCCGTCTGACACGCTCTAGCTGTGTCGGTCATGCACGGGGCGGGAGGCATTGGCGTCACGTGTCTATGTGCCTCTGTGTCCGGAAGCATCAGAGACTTTCATCTGTGCATGGACTACAATGCTGGGGTGGTGGGGAAGATCCTGGAGAAAGGGCTGTTTCTGTGCTTGCACACGCGGCGTGTGTGTGTGTGTGTGTGTTACACTTGGATGTGTGTGCCGAAAGTGTGAAACCAGAGAGAGCCTGGATAACCAACCCCCTCTTGTTTCCTGAAGCTATTTGACCACATTGTGGCCTGCATCTCGGACTTCCTGGACTACATGGGGATCAAAGGCCCCCGGCTGCCTCTGGGCTTCACCTTCTCCTTTCCCTGCAAGCAGACGAGCCTGGATGCGGTGAGTGCTACAGCTCGAGGCCCAGGACTGTGCCCTGGGGCCATCACTAGCCTCAGTGCACCCCCTACTGGAACTGGTTCCCACGCCAGGCATTATTTCACTCCTAGACACCCCCAGACTTCTTTCATGGTTGAGGGCACTGTCTCCTGGGAAGCCTCTGGGGCTCCTGGCTTCACAGCACCCTCCCCTCTTCTGTGCTCACTATGCTTTTGAGCATTGTACGTTTTGCACACCTACTAGCAGCTTCTCCTTTCCAGCTAGCTGTGTGCTTCTTGAAGGACCTGTGTGCTCATACACCTAGCAGTGTTCTGTTGGAGACTCTTAATAAGTGCTTGTTTACTAAGTGGGGTGAATTGGTGTCCTAGATGCAGCTCAAGTACCTCCTGAGTCTGAGCCCTGGGCGCTGAGCTGAGGTCGCAGCCGTGGGAAGCCACGCCCTTTCACCAAGGCTCGTGCACCTATGCAGAAAGGGCTGGAGTGGGCTGGGCTAGGGCACAGTGTGGGTGAAGGCAAGAGACTGAGCAGTCACTCAGCAAGCCGAGCCTGTCTGCTGTGTGTGAAAGGTGGGGTCAGGGCTGGGGAGGTAGCCTCGGGCCTGGGTTTAAGGCCAGAGTTGCACCTGGGGAGGGTCAGGTAGGGGATGTGGTGCAGCACCATGCTGACTTGGGTCTGCTTAAGCCCGTCACATATCAGCAGTTGGATCTATGTAAACATGGTATATTTTTTTTTTTTTTTTTTTTTGAGACAGGGTCTAGCTTTGTAGCCCAGGCTGGCCTCGAAGGACTCGTGGGTAATCCTCCAGTCAACCTCCCTCATGCTGGGATTATGGGTGTGTGCTGTCACACTCAGCATTACGTGTTTTTCCTTGTTTGTGCAGTTTATAAAAAGTGATGAGGTACCACTTGAGCTAAGTCCCGTGCCTGGTGGTACACACTTGTAATCCCAGCATTTAAGAGGCTGAGGCAGGAGGATCGCTGCGAGGAGAGCATGAAGGGGCCTGCCTGCAGGCCGCTGTTCGTGTTGTCAGCGTGCCTGTCTGATGTTGATGGTTTTTCCCTTTCCTCGGCCGCTGTACGCTGGGAGGGATGGCGTGAGACTTCCTGTTCTGCTCCGAAGCATTCATGGCCCTGGCTGTCCTGTATTTTCCTGTCTCAGGGAATCCTGGTCACTTGGACGAAGGGCTTTAAGGCAACTGACTGTGTGGGTCATGACGTCGCCACTTTACTAAGGGACGCGATAAAAAGAAGAGAGGTAACTATTAAGAAAATGTTTTATAAACTCTATTCACTGCTTCTTTGGGATTTAAAATTTATACTTGTCATAAAGAATTGGAACATTACCGGATTGTGTGCCCTGGGCAATAAAAAGATTCCCCATTTCCTCATTCAAATGTCAGCAATAAAACCAGAGTTACAGGTTTGCATTGTTAATTTTTTTTGCTTGTTTGTTTTTTGAGACTGGGGCTTGCTTTGTAGTTCAGGCTGGCCCTTAGCTCACTGCATAGCCCAGGTGACCCTTGAACTCAGCAGTGCTCCTGCCTCTGCTGACCAGGTGCTGGGATTACAGGTGTGAGTCACCAGGCCTGGCACTGTGGTATGAGGTACTGATTGCTGGTGGGCGTGAGTCTCCACACCCAGCATCCTGGTATGTGATTACCAGGGATCAAACCCTGCCCTTGTGCTTGCAAGAGGGTGCTGGAACCACTGAGCTAAAATCCTGGTCCTGCATTGTTAATTTTTAAAAGAAGAGTAAAGTCATGACTCTTGTGAGCAGACCCTGCCGGCTGATCCTGGCACTGCCAGCCAGGCTGTGGTGTTCTGCTGGGCACGGCTGCCCCAGTAGCACTGGGTTTGGATCAGGGTAGAAGCACTTGGTACTCTTGTCAGAGGTGGAATTGCCCAGCTCTGTGGTAGCATTTAATGCTGAGTGAAGCTCAGTAGTGTTTGAGCCAGGCCAAATTGTCCCTTCCCTAAATTGGTGTCCCTTTTTTTCAAAGGAATTTGACCTGGATGTGGTGGCTATGGTCAATGACACTGTGGGCACCATGATGACCTGCGCTTACGAGGAACCCACCTGTGAGGTTGGACTCATCGTAGGTGGGTGTCCTGGAGTTGTCTCCTTGCAGGGAGGAAAAGGCTGGCTTCGTGGTTTCTGGGGCCTGGACACAGTGGCTCAGTCCTTGGGTATGGGAGAATCCATCTGTCCTGCCTGCCTACAGCCTCTGTCTCAGTGCTAAACAAAGGCCACAGAGTTGTCCGCTGAGGGTTCTGCCCTCTGACACCTGTCACACTCAGCATTACGTGTTTTTCCTTGTTTGTGCAGTTTATAAAAAGTGATTTTTATAAACAAATCACAGTCAGCATGTTGAGTGTGATTCATTTGCTAAGAATTGAGCATCCAGGACAAGGCCATTAGGCTCCTGTGCATGTGTGAATGGGGTGGGGTGCCAGGAGCTAGCCAGGTGAGTGGGGCCACTCTCGAGGTTCTGGTAGGCGTTGAGGATGGAGTCAGGCTGGCACAGGCTAGAGTGATGTTGGGCACCATTTTGTCTTCAGTGGCCAGTGTGTACGCCCCACCCACTGATGGGAGGCACCCATGTTGGTCCTGTAGATTGTCCCTTATGTCCTGAACACGTTTGGAGTCTGGGCCTCCAGGATGTCTGATTCCTGAAACATATCGATTTGGATTGTGAGGAACCTATTTACTTGTCTAGTTGACCCTGCTTCTAGTTGTCAGGGACATGAGAAAAGACCCCTAATAGGGTCAACATCTGGAGGCTCTGCTGGGATGGGGGACTGTCGCCTTTCCTGGTGATCATCTGCTGGGTGTCGGAGCCAGGATTATGCTGGAATATGACCCAATGGGCGGTGCTCCTGAGCCATGGAGAGCTTGTGAATTTGTTCTTGAGCCACGTTGTTGGCCTTTATTGAAATATAGAGAACCAGGAAGCAGCCTTGTTCTTCCTTATTCCTGCCTTTGGCAGAGCTCTCTCTCCACCTAACCACTCCCTTAGGTAGGTGCCAAGGTAAGAGTGACATGGCACATTCTCCTCCTCCTGGCCAGGCCTCCCTTTCCTGCTGGCAGGTCAGGCAGCCCGAGCCAGGACAGCTCCCTGCTTGTCCCTGGTACCCGCTTCCAGCCTCTTCTTTCCTTCCTCGGTGAATCTCTTTGCCCAGAACTCCGCTGGGTCAGAGATTTCACTCCCTCCATTTCTGTGTACCTCTTGCCTTTCCATTTCATCTTCTCTTATTAGTTTTGTAGTTTGGGTAAAGGGAAACTGAGGAAACAAAACTTAAATAATCTAGTGAACAGTTAAAGTCCACGAACTCGTCTTCAGTTTCTTCAAAGCGGATGGAAGTGACCGAGCACGTCAACAGCCCGGAAGCTTTGTGCTCCTCACTTCCCCGTGTGACGTTGGCAGCTGCTTAAATCCCACCTAGGCGGTGTCGTCCATGGTGCTGGGGCCTTGCTGTCGGAAGTGTGGTCTATGGGCAGCAGCAGCAGCATTTTTTTCTTTTTATTTCTCTTGTTTTGTTTGTTTGTTTTGAGACAGGGTCTCAGTATATGGTTAGGCTGACCCTGAACTGACTATGTGGCCAGGCTCAGCCTCCGCCTCCCGTGTTAGAGAGCCGCTTTGAGTATGGACATACACATATCTGTGTCTGTGTGTACATGTGTCACCAGGCCAGGTCTGAGAGTTTCCCAAACTGAAGCCCTGTCGCTGTAGCAGGCTCATTGACTATACTTGTAGAAAAAGAATTTGCAAGATACCTCAGAAAGGGGCACCAGGAGGGTTTATTAGAGAGAGACAGAGAGTATATGGCACACTCGAGAGGGGTCAGGTGCTTAGAGAAGTGAGACCCAGTATAGTTTGGGACTGACTTAAGTTTTTACTTCTGGAAGGCAAAAAGCTAGGGATAAAAATGCTCTCTGGCCCATAGCACCCCTTTCACAGGTGCAGGTAAATTTTCTTTTATTTTTTTTAATGATTTAAACATCCTGTGGGTTCATTCACTCTGTTGTTTACTCTCTTAATTGGGCCAGTTTATGTCCCTCCATTGATGGGTCTGGTAGGAAAGAAGTGTAAAGGTACTCAAGGACTGTCAGCCTGGAGCTATCTTGGGTGACTTGGGCTAAGTCTTACAAGTTGGAGTGTCCTTACAAAGTGCAACTTTTAGTTCTGATTTCTCTGTTTCCTTTCTGCCTCTTATTTCTTCGATCTGACCTCATACTCGTGTCTTTTTTTTCTTCCAACCTAAATCCTGGCTACATTGGACGTGCATTGCCTTGTTGCTGCCCATTTTCTGTTACTATAAATGTAGCCCTGCGTGGCAGGACAGCCTGTGGGCTCTGGGCAGAATGTACTCTCTGGTGTGCACTTACGTATTGAAAACATTGGGGAAACAAAACTATTGCTTTGTTTGTCCCCTAAACATACCTCTTGCCTGTGAACTCCAAGGCCCCGGGCCTAGCCAAGCATCCCCGGGCGCAGTGGCGCGTGGCCGCTCACCCTCCATGTGTTACAGGGACTGGCTGCAATGCCTGCTACATGGAGGAGATGAAGAACGTCGAGTTGCTGGATGGGAACGAGGGGCGGATGTGTATCAACATGGAGTGGGGCGCCTTCGGGGACAACGGGCGTCTGGATGATATCAGAACAGAGTATGACAGATTGGTAGACGAATATTCTCTAAACGCAGGGAAACAAAGGTAATTGCCCATGGGAGGAGGCAGCTAAGGGTCGGGACGGGGATGTTGAGCTGTGTGCTGCTGCTTGTACTAGAAGTTTCTAGTAGGGGTGGGGTCTCCACAGAGGCTCGGGTGCCTCGGATTCACTCCTGAATTTGGGGTTTGGTAGAGAAACCAGGGACAGGGGCCCCTGACGTGGTATAAGGTGGTCTAGAATGTGCCAAGAGCACAACTAACAGTGACCACATCACAGCCTCCGTAGCCTTTTTGCTCACACATTATTCTAATGGGAAAGTAACCCAGGTGGGGGCTGGGCCAAGGCCCTCATGCTCTGTCCTTCCTGCTGAGGCTTCCTTGCCACCTGGTGGCTAGTTGGAGCTTTGCAGCTCAGCTCTTAGGGATCCGTGTCCGACAGGCTGTGTCCATCCTCCCCGGAAACAAGTTGGATGGTCGTCCGTCCAGTGCCGTGGTGAGGCAGGTGGGTCTAAGTCATGTCAGAGAGTGTGGGAAGATTTTGAAGCCATCTCAGCAACAGATTGCAGTTGCCTCCAGCGTGGTGATAAGGGCTAGATGGGAAACATACAGACCCAGGCTCTCTACTCTTCTGCATTTTCCCACAGACCACATGAAATATGTCCGGGGCCTCCAGTCATAAGGACTATTCTCACCTTGGAGATACTGGACCTGGGTGTGGGGCTAAATCCTTATCATTTCTTGAGCACTTGGAGGACAGGGCACTGAAAGCCCAAGAGCAGGCTGTCCCCAGGAGTGTGTGCCCACCGAATTCCCTACCTGAGGCCCTTCTCCCCCTGCTGTATGCTTGAGTAGCAACCCATGTGTCTGCAAAACCTTACCAGAACCGAGGGCTTTTCCCTTGTCTTCTTGACCTTTTAACATCTTGGCCCAGTCGTTCACTTATTTAGCAACTGTGAACTGAGCTCTTGGCTGAGGCCCTCACATCATGCCAGGTTTGGGCATCTCTGTTGAGCAACACAGACTCCCTGTCCTCTCGGGCCCTTTGGTAACTGCATTGTCTGGTGTACAGGGAGGCTGTGTGTATTGTGGGGAAGGAGAAGGGCAAGTGTGAGGGAACCTGGGGCAGGCAGGGAGAGCAGGCTCAGCAGCGCGACAGGCATTAGGCCTAGAGCTGGCAGAATTCAGCCAGTCCAGGGCAAGAAGTGGGCAGGGGACAGGGCCGTCCGGAGCTGGCTGTGAATGCTGAGGGGGCGGTGGTGTCTGATGTGAAGAGGGAGGAGGGTTTCCTGGTCCTTCCTTAGCTACCCTCAGCCTCTGCTGGGCCGCGTGGGTAAGTACACAGCCTGGTGATGCCCTGAGTGACTAGGACCCAGGGCTGTTGGTCTGCCTCGCGTGGTACAGACATCACTTCCCGTCTCAGGTATGAGAAGATGATCAGCGGCATGTACCTGGGTGAAATCGTCCGCAACATCCTCATTGACTTCACCAAGAGAGGCTTCCTCTTCCGAGGGCAGATCTCTGAGACACTTAAGACCCGGGGTATCTTTGAGACCAAGTATCTCTCTCAGATAGAAAGGTGAGTGCAGAGGGCCTGCTACTGTCCTTGCGCTTTCTGCTTCTGGGACTTGGATTACTCTAGGTGCCTCATGGAGAGTCGTACTATGTTTCTCTTTGGTCTCTATTTAGCATCATGTGTCAGAATTTCCTCCCTTTTTAGGGCTGAATTGTACTCCTCTGAATGTATATACTACATGTTACTTGTCCATTCGTCCATCCAGCCACCTCTTGGCTCTGGTGAATGGCGCTGCTATGCATATGGGTACAGATACTTGCTTTCATGCTTATGTATGTACAATAAAACTGTTGGATCATATGGTATTTCCATTTTGTTTTTGCTTTTTGAGCTCGGTTCTTGCCACGGGGTTCAGGCTTGCCTTGAGCTCACTATGTATCTCAGGCTGGCCTCATAATAGTGGCCATCCTCCTGCCTCAGCCTCCTGAGTGCTGAGATTATAGTTGTATGCCTCCATGCTTGGGTGTGGTACTTCCATTTTTAATTGTTTTTTTTTTGTTGTTATTGTTTAAATTCTTTTACAAAGCTATGTAGTCCAGGCTGACTGATCCCTCTGTCTCAGCTTCCTGAATGCTTGGATTATAGGCATATACCATTTTTAATTTTTGAAGAATTGGCATGTTTCCACAGTGGGTTGTACCATCTTACCTTCCCACCAGCAGCACCTGAAGATTCCCATTTCTCTACATCCTTGCCCTTTCTTGTTTTTTTTTTTTTTCTTTTTTTTTGAGGCAGGGTCTCACTTTGTAGTTCAGGCTGACCCTGAGCTCACTCTGTAGTCCAGGACAGCCTCCAACTCAAAGCAATCCTCCGGCCTCTGCCTCCCGAGTGCTGGGATTACAGGCCTGAGGCTGCCCGTGGAGGGCAGAACGGGGCAGAACGTGGGGAGGAAAGGAGGAGCCGGGATGAGAGTGCTTCATCCAGGACACACCCCACAGCCCTGCCAGCAGGTGCCACCCCCAGCAGGTGCCACCCCCAGCAGGCGCCACCCACCAACAGCACATTTGGCTGTAAACTCACCAACCGATGAGCTCACTGCTGAGCCGGGGCCCACGATCCCGTCACCTTCCACCCCCAGCAGAGTTCTAGGGACATTTTAGATCTAAATCATAGCTGCTGCTTAACATCTACAAAAAACTGACTGGGAGGAAATGTCCCAAAATGTTAATAGTACTTTCCTAGGCATTGAGATTGCATGTAGTTTTTTTCCCCAGTTTTAATTTTCCTAGATTTGCCAGATTTTCTACAGTTTAACATATGATACTTTGGGGATCATTTAAAAAGAGAACAAATAGATGAGATTTTGAAGAGGATAAACCCCATGATGTTGATCACAGATGGAGGGCTGGTCCTTTGGGATGGACGGGTCACACTTCATCCCACCCTCTGGCTTTCATGCTCCGTAGTGACCGATTAGCGCTGCTCCAGGTCCGGGCCATCTTGCAGCAGCTGGGTCTCAACAGCACGTGTGATGACAGTATCCTCGTCAAGATGGTGTGTGGTGTGGTGTCGAGGAGGGCTGCGCAGCTGTGCGGCGCCGGCATGGCTGCCGTTGTGGACAAGATCCGGGAGAACAGAGGGCTGAACCATCTGAACGTGACCGTGGGGGTGGATGGGACGCTCTACAAGCTTCATCCGCAGTGAGTGGGGCTCGGCTGGGGCTGGGCCGGGCCTGCTGGGCTGGCGAGCTTCTTGAGGGTTCTGGGCGCTGTGGTTGGTTCCTCCATGGAAATTCCTGCAGGGACAGTGCCTGTCTGCGACAGTGAGCTGCCCCAGAGCTTGTCTGGAGTCCATGTCCCGAACCTTTGATGTTATGATCAGAGTGACCCTGTCTAAAGTGGGGGCACTTTTGCTAGGAAAGAAATGCTAGTGATTGTTACTCTGGAACCATGGGCAAACCTGGCACCGTCCCAGATAAACTGGGTCTACAGCTCCAGCGACCCTACCCGCTTCTCTCATGCACATGGCTGGGTGGGATCCATCTTCATCATTTCCTCATCTCTCTCTCCTTCACTGTCCTCAGTGTTACCACAGGCAGCACAGGTCACTGGCATATGGCCAGGCCTTGGAGCCAGGAACTCTCAGATCAGTCCTGGCTCCATTATTTAGCAGCTATAGGCCTGGTCTCTGCCATCTGCCTCAGGTGCTCAGCGAGGGTGGTAATGACTGCCTAGTGCCCCAGCCTGGCTTTGTCCTTTCCAGAGGACCCAGTAGCACCTCTGACTTGGAGATGGTCCCTCATGAGGGACTCCCTCTCAGCTGCAGGTGGGGTGCCTCGCTGGGGATGGTGCTAGGTGAGGCCTCGGCTACAGCTGGGGTGGGCGATGTTTGTTCCCTGGTCGCCTCTTGGTCCCTGTCCTGGCCCCAGCTTCCTTCCTGGCCTCGGGTCCTGGGAACCCCGAGCACGGAGGTGGGGGTGTCTTGAGTCTCACCTCATCAGCTGTGCACACTGCAGTTTGGCTTTGGGACTCTCAGCCATAGCCGAGACCCCAAAAAGTGGCCTATAAAGCTGTGAGACTCAAAGATAACATAAACGCAGAGTAACTTATACCTGAATTCCATTCCCACAATGAAACCTTCTTAGCTGAAAAGGCAGCGTTCTGACTGTGACTGTATATTTTGTCTATTCTGTTCCTAATTCTAGAGCGTTTTGTCTTTTGAGCCTTGCCCACCTTGGTTTCCATAAAAACCACGCAGCACTGTATCCCCACATATAGTCCTGTTCTAATACCTAGCTCACTTTTACCCTAATTTGTTACTAATAAAAATGAGTGGCTTAGGGGCCGGGGAGTTAGCTCAGTGGTTCCAGCGCCTGTCTCGCAAGCGCAAGGACCCGGGTTCGATTCCCCGGTAACCACATAACAATACTGGGTGTGGAGACCCACACCCACCAGCACCCAGTACCACATACCACAGTGCCGGGCGTGGTGGCTCACGCCTGTCATCCCAGCACTCGGGAGGCAGAGGCAGGAGGATTGTGATGTGAATTTGAGGCTGAGCTCAGGGCCAGCCTGAACCACAAAGCGAGACCCTGTCTCAAAAAACCTAAAAAAAAAAAAAAAAATGAGTGGCTTAGACACATCAGAGCCTTTTACTAAGCAAGCATTTGACAGCCTGGCTCACCTACTTTTTAATTCTGTCTTTGAGGTTTTTCTTCAACTTTGCGTCACACACTAAGGACTAGAGCCGACTACAGCATTTCCAGTGGGCCGTGGAACCTGAGTGTTTTCAGACAGGCCCAGCGTTGCTTTCTAGCTTCTTCCACCAACCTTCTCTTCTCTTTTCCTTTTGTCTTTCTCAGCTTCTCCAAAATCATGCACCAAACCGTGAAGGAACTGTCACCCAAGTGTAATGTGTCCTTCCTCCTGTCTGAAGATGGTAGTGGCAAAGGGGCCGCCCTTATCACAGCCGTGGGTGTGCGGCTCCGAGGAGAATCGAGCAGCTAAGAGCGCGGGAGCCCCGGCCCACTGCCCTTCCAGCACCTCTCTCCAAAAGCGGCACCCCCCTGATCCTTCCAGCGAGCCATGCTGGGGACACCCCCGGCGCCAGAGCCCGCCACACCGCAGCAGGGAAGAAAAGAGAGTCCAACTAATGGTGTAGAACGTAGGGTACAACGTAAAGTGTGTGCTGTCGATACTCTCTCACCTGGACCCTCACCTGCCCTGCCACTCTGCATGGTTTGATTTCAGCCCAGTCGTGCGTTTCCCACCAGTGAAGTGTAGCGACATCCATTTCTACTGCCGGTGCCCATCAGCCGGGTTGTCTGTTGGCTCAGATGGAAGGTCATACCACCAGACAGGCCCCGGGGCCTCCAGCTCCCGTCCTTGGGGTCGCCTCCCCTGGGTGAAGTGTATTATCACCAGCAGACACTGCCGGACCCCGCTCCGGGGCACGGCCTGCGGGGGGAGTGTGGACATGGCATCAGTGCTTCCTCGTGTCCCAGCACCCACCTTGGCCTGGCACCCATCAGGGTGGGTCAGTGCCACTAAACCGTGTGCCTGTGGAACCCGTCCTAGCCACGTCATGACAGTCTTGCGTTCTGTGTGTCTCGTGGGGGGAGGTGGGCAGGCCTGCAGGAAAGTGTTGTCTTCATTTGGCTAACAGGAGCCCACAAAGTACGCATCACTGGAATTCCCATCGCTTTTGTGAGCCATATTGTATGACCTAGTAAACTTTGTACCAGTTCAAGAACCTGAGTGATGATGCTTCCCAGCTGTCAGAGGGGAGGTCTCCAGATATGGAAAACCGGATGCTGGGGTTTTTGTGGGTGGGGAAGAGTTCAAAGTAAAGATTGTCACCCTCAGTCCGCAGCCTTCATTGAGCACGTGGACTTCTTTACCATCCCTGCAAAGTGTCCTGGAAGCATCTTCACCTCAGCTCCAGCACCTGGCCTCCCTCTTCCTGTGCCAGCCCAGCCTCCTGTGATCCCACCCAAGGACTGTGTGCGGGGACACAGTGAGACCTTGGTCCTCTATACACACACAGAGGAAAGGGAGGCAGCCTCTCGGTTTACTGAGGGCTGTGCAGCACTGGCCCTTCGACACCCCCAAGTCATTGCAGCCTCATCCCTCCCTTCCAGGCCATGTAGTACAGCCAGTAATGATGCCCCGCTCCCACACACCAAGTGTGGAGGTGGCCCGAGGCAGGGAGACACGTCTCTCCTCCCCATTGTAACAATGCCTGGCTCACCCTCTACTCCACTGGCCCTCAGGCTGCCTTGTGATGTCCCAGCTGCAGTGGGAGATCTAAATGGCTCCCCCAGGACTGACTGCATGCCCACTCGCTTGATGAGATCAGTCTCTTTATTGGAGGCACCATTAGTGCCATTGTCTTTAACACAGTGACCCCTGGGGAGAGCCCAGATGGTAATGACCTTTGGGTGTGCATTTACGGTGGCATGTGGCTCTTCTGGAGGGCCTGGTGTGCAAGCAGAGAGAGGTTAGGGAAGTTACTGGCCTTGGGTGGGCCAGTCCAGGACCAGTGTAGAAGCTGGTTCTCTGCCTGTGGCTTCTTGCTGCAGGAGTGAGGTGGGAGCCGTGTTGCTGGCCAGCAGGGTAGAGAAAAAGCATGGCGGCTGTTTAATGCACATAGCCTTGTGTGGCCTTCCACCTTATAGGGCTCAGTTCCATGATCCTTGGCAGCCTGGGGTGATAGTTCTGTCACCCAGAAGAGGCTGGGGCTGTCACCCAGAAGAGGCTGGGGACAGACTGACTTGCCCAACGCACACAGCTGAGGTTTTCTTTGACTGCTGCCTCTACTCAGGGCCATTTCTGGTTTCTAGATTCTGAGGCACAGAAACCCCCAGTTGCCTTGCAGATGGGCTTTGCCGAGTAAGATGGCTCTTCCCTGTGTGGCCTCACAGCGAGTCCCACGTCATGGTTGTGTGCTGCCCTCAGCCAGAGCTCGACCCTCCCCAGGTTGCAGACATTTTTTGTGAGCCAAAATGAGCAAGTCTACGGGGGTCTTGTGCAAATTTGGATTTCCAGCTTCTCTTAGACGATCTGGCAGTGGTGGGCTCTTATCATATAGCTCATGGCCCATTGCCACAGTGGTGCCACCCTGAGCAGCTCCTTTGAGTGCCTGTCCACTCCATGTTGCCACAGTCACTGCCTTTCCTTGTCACCCCAACACTGAGGCTGCGAATCTGTTCTTTTTTACCATGGTGTTTGCAGTTTTGCTCCTGCGCTGGGAAAGTGTTACCTTCCCAGTGTCTTCTCTGACCCTTCTGGATCCCTGAGCACTCTGAGGTGGGTGGTGGAGTCCTGCTGGTATTGGAATCCTCTGTAGAGTTACCGGGCCCATCTTGCTTCCCACTGGCAGATTGAAGGAGGGCCGTGGCCAAGTTTCAGATGTGGGTCTTCAACTGGCAGCCTCTCCAAAGATGCTAAGTCCCAGCCTGCAGCCAGGCAGAAGACCTCAAAGCTCCACGGACTCCCTCTCATGGAGACCCCCAGCCTGCCCATTGGCAGCCTCAGAAGGGACCGCGTCCCCAGCCATGAACAGCATCTCCTTGGTGTGACACCTGTTGACCCTCAAGGAGAAGGATGGAGTGTGAGTCAGCTCCAGCTTGTCCTCCTCTGTCGGTGTGAGCCACGGGCAGCACCGGAAAGCCAGCCGAAATCCAGAGCGGAACCTGGGGGAGGCGGGGTCACCCCGAACCAGGAAGTTAGGGATATAGGGCCCATAATGTGGCCGCCCAGCTCTAGACATGTGTCTCCTTTCCAGAAGAAAGCAGCTGCTTTCTCCAAAGAGCCATCCACTGCCTCTGAGAGATGTGTTTCTTCATGGACTAGACTTTAGGAAAGAGCCAGAAATACTCTGGAATTCTGCTGTGATGACACTCACCTGGGCTGTTTGTTACTAACACAAAAGCACTCATGTGTAGTTCCAAAAGACCAGCAGGTTTTCTTATTTGACTTGTTAGCTGGCTTCGTAGAGGAGTAATCAAAAGGGAGTCTTTTTTTTAAAAAAAAAGGAGCAAAGAGCTGCTCTCCCAAGGGATTTCTCCAAAGAAAAATTCACGCACCAGGTCTGGGCATATTTGCTTAAAATAGCAGTTCTCCACGGAGCACAAAGTCCAGTGTGACAGTGGAGAGGAAGAGGCGAGTGAGAGAAGGACTGGCACAGAAGATGGGCTGCTCAGAGATGACCCTGAGCCAGCGGGAGAGGGCAGAGCGGCTCTGCACCCGCTGGGCTGCAGGGCCCATGTTCCAAAAGTGTCGCCTGGAGTGTGGCTATACAGAACCCTGCGGTGTGGCCCCACAGCCACATTCCCCCAGCGAGCTCCCCCTGTCCTCCGAACCTGAGCTCCTGACAGCCGTCCTTCCCACCGTCCAGGCCAGCCGTCAGCCCTGGCACTCTCACGTGCTACCTCCTCTGTCAAACGGCTGCCAAAGCTGTAGCCGTTTCGAGACTGCGACTGCATCCCACCCGTGGAAACCTGGAGCCATCACGGGCCCCTGTGCCGCCAGAGCGTCTGTCTGCCTGCTTGAGCCCAGGTCCTTTCCTCAGCCACACGCTGTCCCTCGGCTGACTGCTTGCTTTTCCCCTAAGAACTCCTGCCTGGTCCACAGGGCTGACTCAGCCATCTGTACTTTTGCTCAGATGTAAAGCTGTGCCCCCTTTGCCCACTGTCAGCACTTCCTGTACCCCCCACTCCCAGTTTTCTTGTCCTATGGCACTGTTGCCTAGCACATCACAGGACCCACTGACTACATTTGCAGTTGCCCTCCACCCCCCAGTGGGTCAGCTCCCTGAAGAAAGGGGTCTTTTTGCTCACTGGTGCCTCTAGGGGCCTGGCAGTGTCAGGCACACATCACTGCTTGGCAAGCATCTTAGGAATGCAGAGTCCTGGTGTAGCCCCAGACCTCTGTGATTGCTGGTGTCACCAGGAGCAACTAATACAGAGGTGGCTGCAGGAGCGTGGAGAGTCCGGGTATTGGTCTCGCCCACCCTCCTGGGGACTGTGTGTGGGGCCTCACTGTGCTGGTGGTCCTGCCTCCCCCCAAGTTCTCCCCCGATTTCATGAGAAGTGTGTATGGGGGATAGGACGGCAACCCTGGAGATACACCATACGTGGATACCTGGCTTTATTGTGCATGCAGGGCCTAGGAGAGTCCTCTCAGGCTGTTGCCTCTGCAGTGTCCTGGGGCTGTCCGAACTCTTCCTATTAACTACTTACATCCCTGGGCTAGTGGGTGGGGCCCCAGGAAGCATTCCAAGAAGTGGTTTCCTCTCTTCCCACCTGCCTCAGGTGAGCACACTGTCTGAGCACCCAAGACCCCTGTGGCATTTTGCGTAGCCTGGGCACCTGGGTAGGCAGGTGATAAAGTCCACTTCATCCACATGAGTCTGGCAGGCCATGGCTGAGCCTCGCCCCTCACCCACTCCATCTGTGGCTCCCAGGGCAACACCAACTGCCCCTAGGCTTCCCCAGCACAGACTGGTGGGGGGATGGGCAGCAGGGGAGTGAGAGGGAGAGAGACCCTGTTTCCTACTCCTTGGCTGTTGCTGTGAAGGTCACATCCCCACTGCCATGGAGCGGAGGCAATGCACCATGATTCCCCACCCCCACGATGTACCACGCAGCTGCTGCTCACCTGGTCCAGGTAAGTCTCCAGGAGAAAGCTGGAAAACGTCAGAACGGCACAACCACTCCCCTTGGACCTGACTGTTCCCTCCCGCTCTGTCTGTCCTTTTACCCCTCTCTACTTCCTTCTCCCTTCTCTGTCTCCTCATCTCTCTGGTCCCGCTTTCTTCTCGTCCCAAAGGTAGACTCTAGAAGAGACTGGGTGTAGGGAGAGACCCAGTGGGCTCACCTTCGGTTGAGGCAGCAGTAGATGATCGGGTTGTACATAGTGGAGCTCATGGCCAACCAGAAGAGTGCCAGGTAGACCTGCTGGATGAACTTGTGGCAGTAGATGTCCTCCTGGAAGCTTCCCAGGATGAAGTAGAGGTGGTAGGGCAGCCAGCAGATTGCAAATGTCACCACTACCAGCACCATGGTCTTCACAAACTGCTCCAGGAGAGTTTCCAGTCATACCACACCCCACCCTCCCAGGGCCCGTGCTGCCCACATGCTCCCGAGCCCCTCCCACCTCGGCCTGTGCACAGGGCCAACTCCCTGCCCATGCCACTATCCTTCCTTTGAAGTCCTCACTCCTAGGAGCCTAGCTGCGTGCCCCACCTACTTTCCCAGGTTCTTTTTTACAAAACAGCTGGAGAGTGTTTTGTTCCTGGAGAGTGACTAGTGCGAGTACCTGATCCTGCCCTTAGGGGCTCTCCCGGCTCTGCACTCCTGCCGGGATGTGCGTGTGCTACACAGCCCTTCTGTCTGTGGGCATTGAAGCCTCAACCAGGGACCCTGAGCCTCTACCCAGAGGTCGGGTCCCTGACCCCCAGAGCCCCAGCCCCAAATGCCCGACCTCTGTGGGTACAGCCTGCGCTACCCAGCACCCCAGGAGGGATGGGAGGCCGGGTTGGAGAGCGAGGAGGGACACCTTGAAAGTGGCTCCTACCCAGCTGCCTCCCTAACCAGCCCTGTAAAATCTGCTATCTAAAGAAGCCACGATTTTGACATGGCTACCCTCGGGGATTCACACCTGACCCCTCCTGCCTAGCAGGAAAGGCAAAGGGGTGTGGCTTTTCTTGGAGCAAGACAGGAGGGCGGATCATAGAATGCTATGAACAGCACCCTTTGGGGACCCCGGATGGCAGTGGGGTGGATATTGGCTCATCCCACAGAAATCAGAGGATACTCTGATTTGAGGATACTCAGATTTTATCCAAGCTCTGTCTGTAGGCGCTTCTAAGAGGCTTCTAAAATTCAACATTCTAATTATCCAAAATTCTACTTCAGGATTTTGTCATTCTAAGATACTTTAACTTTGTATTTGTCTCCAAGCCAAAGCTGACCCGTCTGCTGAGGAGGAAGGAATACAGGCTCCAGGGCGTGGGGTTGCCACAAGGACAAGTTACATGTGCGCCCCCAGGGCCCATCTGAGCAGTCCCCATCCGGACCCCCTCCCCTGCCTGCCCGGCCCCGTCCAGTTTGAGAGGCTTCACCTTCTTTTTGGCCTGCAGGTGGCGCAGGTTGGCACCGTGCGCCTGATGTCTGGGGACCGCGCGCCGCCACAGCGTGAGGCCAATGACGCTGTAGGCTACAAACATCACAGTGAGCGGCAGCAGGTAGATGAGGACGATCACCACCAAGTGGTACCTGGAGAGAGAGCCAGGGGCCTGGGCAGCGTGGGGCTCCCGGCAACTGCAACATCTGCACTTGGAGTAGGAACCCGAAGTTTCTAACCAGGGACCCCACCCTGAGCCACTTCCAGAAGCTTCGGTTTGACTTAAAGAACAAAATAAATGAACCAGGTGTGGTAGTCTATGGTTGTTTGAATTCTAGCCTGCTAGGAAGCTGAGGCAGAAAGATCCCCAAGACTCTTGACCCTGGCTGTGTTGCTGGGTGAGGCAGAGTGGCTGGGGGCTACCTGCCTTGCTGTGCTTCTCCTGAGTTGTAGGCACAATCCTTAATTCTCTGCCTCAGTTTCTCCATCCCCGAGCGGAATCATCATACTATATGCTGAGTAATGTTGGAGTGAGTGGGGTTAAAATCTTTTTTTTTGCAATACTGGGGATTGAACCTGGGCCCTTGTGCTTGCGAGGTAGGTGTGGGACTGCTAAACTAAATCCTCAGCTGGTGGAGTAATATTTGTAAAGTGCTCAGAATGGCCTGACACTTAGGGTTACTTTTAGTATAGATGGTTCCAAATTTAAGATGTCCTGGCTCAATGATGTTTTGACCTTACGAAGGTGCAGGTGTAGAATATACTTGGTAGAATGCATACAATGAGTTTTGAGTTTGGATCTTTTTCCAGGCTGACAATATGTGGTCTGATCTGATGGTTTTCTCCAGGTGTGACCCTGTAGTTAGTTCAGCAGAAACGTGAGCTTGCGTGACACTGTGGGAGCCCCCCGTGAGCATCCACATGTGTGGGCACACAGCATGCACGCGTGAGCACAGGCACACCCGGCCCTGGCCTTACAGGAGGAGCCACTTGCCCCTGCCCTCTTCAGGCCAGGCCACCACACACTTGGTGGCGCCCTGGTCCACGGTGACAGTGGAGTAGAAGCACTGGGGGAAGGCGAGGGCCAGCGCTACCAGCCAGATGCCGCCGATAACCGCCTTGGTGCTGGGGGCCGAGAGCCGTGGCTGGAAAGGGTGGACAATGGCCATGTACCTGCGGGTGGAGCTCAGTCTGAGTCTTCCTGTCCCACCACCCCTCCCTTCCCCTTCCCCAGCCACACCCCAGCCCCTTCCCATGTTGCTGCTGCCAGTGTTGGGAGTGTCAGAAAGCCCTTGGGGCTGGTGACCCTCCCTGGCCATGTGGCACTCCAGTGCCCCAGAACACAGACTTCTGGCCCCCGTGGGCAGAGCCAGGCAAGATAGCTATGTGGCCACATTGAAGTCCACCCCAGGGCAGGCCTGGAGGACACAGTCTGCAGCTCGGCCCTGTCTGAGCTGTGGCCTCGGCCCGGACGCCTTCATCAGAACCCTCAGCATAGCTTTTCTGTCTCCTGAATGAACCTGGACCAGCTCTGCCCACCGATGCAATATACTGCAGAGCCCTGGGAGCATGGCTTTACACTGTAATAACTATGAACTTAAACAGCACACGTTGGACAGTACAGGTCCAGACCTTTGAACTCGGCATTTAAGGCCCTCTGCGTGTGGCCAGTGTACTTTCCGGGCTCTCTCTCTCCACTTCCTGCGCCTTCCCAGGCTCACTGTGGTGAGGGAACAACCCAGAATGGCCCTCTGTGGGGCACTGCCTCCTCTCTGCCAGGAGCCTCTCCTAGTTTCTGTGTCTATCAGAGTCCACGTGAGACTCCTTCTCTTCGGTGACCTCAGCCAGAACGGGCTCGTCTTGCTCTCCTGTCTCCAGGACTGGGGTGTGAGCCGTCCTTTAGCAGCTCTGAAGGGCTACAAGTCTCCTCTCCACTCCTGATGCTGCCGTCCTCCTGTGCCTGGCTAGCTCTGCCCCACGGCCTGAACCCAGGCCCTGGGCCTCGGTGAGAGCAGTGGCCGATTTCCCCGAGGCTCCCGGTACCACCCTCCCTGCACAATGCTGCAGGGCTACGTGGGGACTCAGGCCCTGGGCGTTGGATGTGGGTGGGAAGGAGGACAGAGCGACCCGTCAGTACAGAGGCAGGTCCTGAGACTGTGGTCGGGACTGATCCCCACCTGACGCCTAGCTCAGTGCTTCCTGGCAACAGAGTCCTAAAAACTCTTAGATCTTCTGACCTCTGGGAACAGATCCTAGGAGTTCCTGCCCTGACACTGTCAATAGTGGAAGCAAGAGCTCAAGAAGTGTGCCTAGGAGGCTGGAGCTGGGAGCTGGAGGGCATGGTCGATCCTATTTATTCACTTCCTTCCCGGCACCAGAAATGGCCCTTTCTCTCTGGGATTAATCTGAGCTGTGGGATGAAGCCAGGAACATGGTGGCTGCATACTACATGCGGCTCCTGCTGGAACAGGAAAACTCACAGCCTAGGCGTTTCTTGGGCATTATATAGACATTGACTCTCCCCAGCAAGAGTTCCTTCTCGCCTGCTCCCTGAAGTGTTTGCGTCTCTGGAGGCCATTAGACCTGCACGTGGCCCTTGCTCTAAGCCCATCCTCACAAGGAGACCCATCCCGGCACCCATCCAACACGACAATCTTGCTGGCACCTTGGGTCCCCTTTCTTCTCACTTTTTTATATGATTTTTTTTTGAGACAAGATCTCCCTATGTAATTCAAGGTAGTGCTGCACTTCACCTCATAGCAGGTGAAGCTGGCCTTGAACTCATTGTGATCCTCCTGCCTCAGCTTCCCCAGTGCTGGGATGACAGACGTGTGCCACCACCCCTGATTTGCTAATATTTTTTCATAGCACGCATGTCCTCAATATGACATAGAATTTATTTATGCATGTATTTATGATGTAAACTCCCACCAAGGCAGGCACATTTATCTGTCCCCTGCTATGCCCAGAATAGTATCTGTATATAGCAGGCACTGGACACATACTTGTTAAGTGAATGACTGTAGAAATGGAGAAATGGATGGGCAAGTCTCCACTGTTGTCAGCTGATCTGAGCCACCACCCTCTCCTGGGCTATTTTTCCCTCCTGCCTGGTCCTCTGGGCTCCGGGGATCCTCTGCAGCCCACCCTAGTCTTTGGACAGGAGGCCTGTGAAGCCAGGAATTTGGGGCTTTTTTCCCCACTGGCTTAGCCATCTACCCCAGTGCTTAGAACTGTGCCTGACACAGTTCTTTCCATGAAAGAAAAGAAATCTTAGTGAGGTAGTCAGAAAAATGGCAGGGTGGGGATTTCCGGGGTGTAGCTCAGTGCTAGAGTATTTGCCTAGGAAAAGTGAGGACCTGGATTCAGTCCCCATTACTGTGGCCCAGTGAGGTGGCATGCACCTGTAATCCCCACATGTAGGAGGCTGAGGCCGGAGGATTACTTTGAATCTCAGGCTAGCCTGGGTTACTTAGTGAGGTCAAGGCCAACTTTAAACTACATAGAGAGACCTTGTATAGAAAAAAATAATCCCCATTGTGGCCAGAACAATTCAATAACCCCTCCAAAACCTGGGGGGTATAGGCATTAGGTTACCTCTACTGGTGCTGGGGTGCAGTGACCTGATGAGGTTACCTCCCCCTGCCAATGGCCCAGAGGGATAGGCCCTGGGCCTGTCTCTGCCCCTGACCTTTACCACGGCATGAGGTCATCCTGCCAACCTCTAGTCTCAGTTTCCCTGAGTGTAAAGTTAGAAATTAGGCTGAGATGAATGGTGTTCAAACTTTCTATTCTTAATTAGAGGATAAAATTTTCCCAAGTGAAGTCCTCAGGTTCAACCCAGAGTAGGAGAGCCCTTGCTGAGCACTGAGTAGCTGTGGGTTCCGGCCGCTGGGGCTGTGGGTGGGAGGGGGGAGGGGAGACTTCTTGGCTCGGATGAGGGCTCTGAGAGCCCTCTGAGGCTGCTCACCCCGGCTTCCCCACACCTGTCACCTTTGCCACCTCCCTTTCTGTCAGTCACACATACTCCCCTAGGATCACCAGCCTGGCCTGCCCCAAGACAAGGCCTAGCCATGTAGGCAGGGGGTGGGACGAGAGTGGGAGAGTGCTTTGTCCAAAGCCACTCCTAACTGCTCCACATTTGTGCTCCAGGACCCTCATCAGAGGTCACACTCTGACCCCCAAGGAAGAACAGCGTCTGGCCAACTACATGCAATACTGGAACAGAAAAAAATGGTGTACAGTCTCCTTGTAGGGACAGGAGGACACCAAAGCAAGGGTCAGTTTCAGAGAGGAGATGACAGAGGTCCCGGTAACACTGCCCGCTTGTCCCCTCCAGCTCCAACACCCACTGTGGCCAAAGCTCTTCCTCTGTCTAACCCTGACCCTGCCTGCTGTAGTCCCACAGGCCCATCTTCCAGATCCACAGCCCTAAATCATGACCAGATCTGGGAGGCAGTTTCCTGAGTCCTCCCCTAGCTTGCTGTGTGATCACAGGCCAAGTGCCACTCCTCCTGAGCCCCAGCTAAGTGACATCGCCCCAGCTTCCCTGCTGCCCCCTCTTGCCTGTCAATGGCGATGGCCGTCATGGAGTAGATGCTGACGAACATGGCTGTGATGGGGAAGAGGTTCTGGAAGTAGCAGAAGGCACGGCCGAAGTACCAGATGTTGTGGCTGGCGTAGACAAAGTTGAAGGCGGCATTGAAGGCAGCCATGCATAGGTCAGCCAGGGCCAGGTTGACAATGAAGTAGTTGGTGACTGTGCGCATCCTCTGATGGGCCAGGATGATCCAGATGACTGTGGCATTGCCTGTCACAGCCACCAGCACCAGGGCCAGGTAGGCTGTGGCCCACAGTGCCAGCTGCCAGCCAGACATGGTGAAGGCCGTGCTGCCTGTGGCATTGCTCTCGAGACCAGACGAGACATTGTTGTCAGTCACAACGATGCAGGCCCCCATGGCTGCTTCAGGGTGCGAGTCTCCTCCCGGATTTGTTGTGGAGGAGAAATCCTCTGGGTGTGTGGAGTGAGGCAGGTGGAGAGGGGAGCAGATCAAATTGAGGCTCGTCCAGCCGGAGCCACACCTATGTCTCAAGCAAAGATGAGCTGCGCTGAGCAGAAAGCCCGGTCCAAAGCCATTGTCATGTTGGATTCCTGTGTCCTGGCCAGGAAAGTCACGTGCAAATCTGGAGTCCAAATTACAGTTTCAGACCAGGAGACATCCTCATGGATCATCAGCCAAGGAGATGAAAGACTGAGGGCCCGACAGAGGATGTGATCCGCTGAGATTACTCCGGAAGTAGGTGAGAAGCCAGAATTTGAACTCGTGTCTCTCCTAACGCTCTTCAGGAAACATTTCACGTGAGACAGACACATGTACAAGGGACTCTCTGGGTCCCACAGGCCAACTGCCTCTCTAGCTTTGGGGTACAGTCCAAGCTGGGGGATCCTGGCCCTCAGCTGCCTGCCCGTGGCCGTCGCCTCTCGGCAGCTCCTCGGAGCTTGGCAGAGGGGCTGCCTGCTTGCGAGGTGGGGCCGCTCTCCCGCTCTCGTCCCACCCCCTGCCTAGATGGCTAGGCCTTGTCTTGGGAGATTTAGAACTGGCTGCTCTGCAAGGAGATACAGCGGAGAAATTGGCACAGTGCGGTGGGGGTGGCACAAGGAGGCTCAGGCCTCAGCGGTGTTTACATTCAGGCCTGGACAGGAACTGCCTTGAAAAAGTGATTCGAGTTTGCACTTGGGAGCCTGAGCCCGTTCACCTGGAGCAAGTTTCTTAATCTTTCTCAAGAGAATGCGGCAGCGGGGGGCTTGGGGTTCCTTCAGCAGTGGGGGTGCAGTCACACGACAAGGACTTTCTCCTGTGCCAACAGCACAGAGGGCTGGGTTCCTGGGAAGCGGGGCTGGGAGAGGGATTCTGGGGGGAACCAGAGGGACTAGCTAGCCCTCAGAAAAGTGCAAGGGAGAAATGGTGTACATCTCAGTGTACATGTGGGTTTTAAATGGAGTCACGAGGTGAGAGTATATTTAGTATAGGAAACGGCACGTGATATGCATGGCATAGATGTGTAGCCCCGAGACAGCCCCACGAACAGCTCAGGACTCTGCCAGAGGGGGAAGAAAGAAACCAGATCGTTTCCAACCAGTTACTGGTGGACGCTGCTGCTGTTGATCTGGGGACCTCATTTGGAGAAGAGAACCACTATTTCATGACAGAGCTGGGGCTCATTGAAGCTTCTGTGAGTCACAGAAAGGCTGGAGATTTACAGCCTGAGGAGCTGCTGCAGGTGTGCCTGGAGATGCCCATGCTCTGTCACTGCGTGCACATGTCCTAGGCGTCTAGAGAACTGCGGACTTGTGGCAATGTTTCCAAGCAACCATATGTGTGCAGCTGACCTGTGGTCTCACACTCACCCACCTGTGCACACCTGTGGTGCGGGCACCCGGAGACGGGCAGGGCGTGTCCCTCGTTAAAGCACAGGGGGGCTGCTTCTCATCAGTCACCCCAGCCTGAGTTTCTTGTGGTGATGCCCTTTCCCTGTCCCCTCTTTTGTGTCCCCCCTCAATGCTACTTTCCGTCCATGGCCTCTTGCCTCCCAGGCAGAGCTGCGGGAGACTTTTAAAGGTTTCAGTGTTGAAAAGATTATACGGTCCCTGGAATCCAACGTAAAAACACCAAGCCATACATCATGGCGTTTCAGCGTACACTGAAAACAAAAGCTTCGGTCTAGACTCTCCTGATTATGAACTTCTGCACCAGTTCATCAACAATTGATGCAGAAATTGTACTCATTGTTGGTGCCCTTGCTGTGCCAGTGTTGCTGGGTCTGGGGATCTGGTCTGGTGACTTGGTGCTTCCAGGGGCCCTGCTTCTCCCGTGGGGCATTGCTTGGGGGTCCCTAGGACTTCTGCCCTCATAGAGCAAGCTCGGGACAGAGCTGGCTGCAGCCATGCAGCAGGGATCTGTCCTTTCTGGAGGAGCCCTTCAAGGTATGTTTGGACTTTGGTCCCTTGCCAAAGGGCCTCTGCGTTTGATCTCTCACTGGCAGCCCTATTCGTAGTATCCAATCAGTTCTGCAGTTTGCTTCGGTCTCATCCTCACTTGACCCCAGGGCCCAAAGAGCCAAACTTGTAAAAATAAGTGCAAAGACATCCTCCTCTTTGCTGTCCTGTCCTCCTGCACTCGGGCAGCTGGAATTTGTTGAGCTTTGGTGCAAACAGTGCAGGGTTGGGATGACGGAGAGCATGTCAGCAGCCACAGAAGCCCAGAACACAGCCTGCCACTGCCACTGTGTATGTGATAGGGATTAGAGTTTGGAGCTGCTAACTCGGAGATTTTATTTCCCCCTTAAATCATATGCACTTGCAGCTTTCCAACTATGTGCTACAAGCCTTGAGCCTTGGGAAGGATTGGGGGGAACATCACATACAGAGGGGCTACTGGTCAGCTTCACCAGCTTCTGTGAGGCAGTACCTGAGTCTATAGCTAGATAATGGTTTTAAAGCCCAGCCTTTGTTAAAAGGGGGAAAAAAATCCGAGTTCCTCTATTGACACATCAATAGTAGAGGGTTCACTTATCAAGGGGTATGTGTAAACCCCCACCCCCGGCAGCAGCTGGAGGGCCAGGCTGCCTGTGGCTCTGAGAACCACAGTGATTTCTGCTATGAGCTCCCCCAGTGACCTCACCGCTTCCACTAAGCCCCACCCCTCAAAGGTCCCACGTCATCAAACTGGAAACAAACTCCCAGTACACAGGATCCCAGGAATTGCGTGGAAACCACATCCAAGCAGGAGTAGAAAAGAGATGATTTTTAATGGAGTTTGGAAGAGAAAAATGTGGGAGCAGATGAAGGAATGAAAGAAGTGAAGGAGGAGGGAAAAAAGGAGTCCGGTGGGCACTGTGGGTGAGATCCCCTCTACAATGTCTCCGGCCTAAAGACTGCTTTGGGCCGTGGCTGTGGCAGGTCACGTAGGACATTGGTACTGGACAGCACTGTGGTTAACTGGCCACCAGGAACATACCAGGCAGTGATGAATTTCACCTGGACCAGATGACAGGAGGACAAGAAGGATGAATCTGGTTTAAAGAATTATCTTTCATGCATAAACCATGCCCTTCCTGTGTTCTGGGTTAAAAATGTCTTTCTTTCATATGATAATATTGATGGCAGGTAGGAAACGGAAAGGGGGTGTTATGAGAATCAATGCAGGGGATCTTGGTCTCCTGTGAGCCATGATAGCTCAAGGCAAATTAAAGAATAAAGACAGGAAACAAAACTTAAGAAGGAGCTGGATTCTGAGACTGATCCATGCTGCTCTGGGCAGTAAAGATGAAGGCAACCTGAGCTTGCAGCTATTTATTGGGTTCATAGGGAATAACAGATGACTCAGAGGACAGTGATAATTCTAAACTGACAAAGCTCTTAGGGGAAGTATCAGATGTCTCTGGAGGGTAACCATGATCCTATGACCTGAGGGTTTTATGGTGATAAAAAGATTAAGTTGATTAGGACCAGTAAGATGAGCAAAATTGTTCTTACAACAGTACGTGGGATGAATTAGGCTGATAAGGAATTTATCCTTCCCCAGATGAACCCTTTCTCTTACTACTTAGTTCTCAAGGACCCAAGATATCTTCAACTGAGATAATCTTGAGCATCACAACATGCTGTGTCTTGGGGCAAAAATGGAGTTATGATTCGGCATGTCATAGGTGGTCTATAGGTGAGAAGACTAGGCCTAACCATAATTTAATTGTGAAGTGACTTCTTCCTCAAAATTCTATAGAATGGCTCCCAGCACTGGCAGATAATGGATGTTACCTTGGTTTTGTTTTTTTGTTTCAAATCCTTATTCTGTAGGATACAAGTTGGTGGCCCATATGGTTCCTTCAATTAGGTTTTGATACCTTGTGGGTTTCGTAGAATTCCAAAACCTAGAGCCCTGGCCTGGTCTTCATTTAGTGCTGAGTTTTGAGCACCCCAGGAGGGGCAGGGCTTGTCAGGGGTCCCATCTCCAGTAAGGTGAGGTCCCCATCTCTGATCACGTCCCTCTGTCCTTTGCTGGTCTGCTGGCCTCCTCTCCTGGGAAGTCCACCAAGGCCAGCTCTCCACGGTCATTTCCGTGTCGCATAAGAGAGGGGCTCCTCAGGGCCCAGACTATCTGTCTAGTGTCTATGGGGTGCCATACAATGTGATGCTGGTAAGTGTTGAGTGAATAACACGAATGAGTAACATTCAAAATATGACTCAGGGGTGAGGAATTGTAGGTTTGTAATGTATGTGATTTATCTATATTTACATAACATAGATTTGGAAGTGGTTACACTTATGACAGTCTTAAGCTACTAGGAATAACAGTAGTGGTGGAATCTTAGGTAACTTGGGGCAGGGCACTATGTGTAACGCTTGGCACATTGGCACATAGTGCCAATGATACTCAGTAACTGTCAAGTAAATAGATGAATAGCAAATGGTGAGTAAAATCTAAAATACTGCCATGCCGGGAGGGAAGAGGATGTTGTTCTCACACCCGTGGGATCTGTGCGAGCCGGACAGCTGCTGGAAGAGGACATGGAGGTCGCCCTCACACTCCTGGCGTCACACTCATCCGTAGTGTCCTGTGCCTGTAGACACAGGCTCCCTGGAAAGGATGAGCGCTGTGCTCCTTGGCATGGGCATCAGTGGCCCAGGTTTTGGGCTCCAGCAGGAAGATGGATAGCCAGCCTCTTCCAGAGCACAGGCTGCTGTTGACATCTTCTTTAAACACTGGGAGTGTGCTGGGCAGCGCCTTGCCCTGAAAGCCTGACGTTTATCGAGCTGGGGAAGAGAGGCTCGAGTGTTTACATCTGCCGTGTTCCCGTGTACACAGAGCTCAGAGGCTCTTAACACGAAGCTTGCCTTTCTCAACAGCAGGCTCCAGTAAACGTGCCCATCTATGGCCTGCGGGGGAGGAAGCGGGTAAAACACCGTGACGCTGCCTGGCTGGGTCACAGTGGTCTTCTGGAGCTGGTCTGGATAACACAGGGGCCCTGCATCTCAGTCCGGTGTTGGCCAATGTGACACCAAATGCTGTGGCCCGGCTGAGATGAGAAAAAGGGACTGTCAAAGTGACACCCCTCCTCCAAGCTCCTGCAGCTCTAGGCTCTGTGGCAGGTCACTCCTGACCAGATGCAGGGACGGTCAACGGAGAGCTAGGAGAAAGGGCTAGGTCTCTATTGTCTGGAGCCCCTAACCTAGAAGGGAAAGCAAATCCCAGCACCATAGAGAGCACTTTCCATACCCTGACTCTGGGACAGATCAGAGCAGCCTGCTGGAGCATAATTTCTGCCCTTGGGTGCAACAAAGGTCCTGTGTCCTGTTCTCTAGAAGCTGACCCCATCCTGACTCTGACCACCTCATCAAGCTGGCAGGGAACCAACTCCTTATACCAGGGCCCCCACCGCCCCTCCTGGGGCTGCCTGCAGTGTCAAGGCCTTTGGGGCAGGGCCTTTTGGATCTTTGAAGAAATCCCTTGTCTTCCTGTTCTGCAGGTTCTGAGGTCTAGGGCAGGTGTTCTGACATCCAGTTGGAGTTCGGGGGCTCGGGATTCAGCTGGGCATGGATCTTGGGTATCTACATTCAGAGCACTGCTCCCTGCTCCCAGGGCCCTGGGAGGACAGGGAGAGAGAGAAGGGACCGAATGTCTACTTCTCCTGGCCCCACATCCTCTCTCCTCCTTGTCCTCACGAAGTCCTGCTTGTATAGAAATCTCAGACTTCCAACTCATTACCCTTCTTGGTCTTTCATTGTATTCTGACAAGACCCAGAACAGAGACAAAAAGAAAAAAAGTTACACTTTCTTTAGAGCAGAGACCTTTAGTCTTTGGACCTTCTTAGGAAGTTAAAGAAAAGAAAATGTTTGCACTCCATCCTTTGAATGTGTCACAGAAATGCAGCAAAGTCTAAATCTAAGTTTCCATATTAAAACAATAAGAATATCCATCTTCTGCCCCAGAGATGAGGCTACAGAGGCTGCATGTGGTGGACAGGGGAGAATTTTGAATAGTTTTTCTGCAACATTTGATTTGAAGTCACCTTCAAGGACCTTCAAATGCCACATGCACAAAGATACACCAGCATGTGACCTTGGGCCAAATGACCTTCTTAGCCACTATGAGTGACCTTTCTAAACTCACTTTTCCTACTCATGTCATAATAGGAAAGTAAACTGACCTTTTTATAGGGTGGGGCCCACTGGAAATTGTAGTGGTCTGGCTCTCACAATATATATTTAGGTTACATAAGTATAGTTCCATTAAAATAACATCATGAGCTGGGACATCCAGAAGAAATCCTGACCAATGGAAAACAGAGATGAATGCAAATGTTATATGCCTTCAACTCACACTGGAATCCTATCTGGTCCTTATTATAAGTAAATTTTCATTTGGCAACCCCCCACCATATGGGTCCTTCTGGCTGTTCCTTCCGGTCCAAATCACTATTATCAGTAGATTTGCCAAATAGTCTCCTCACCACCTTTTGTATTAGTTCCTTCACTACACTTCCTTCTATGTAGCTATCACAGCGATCTCTTAAAGTACTAATCCGATGGCACATTCTGCTCAGATCCTTTCTGTGACTTCTCATTGCTCTCATTAGTAAGGAAAATACTTCCAGTCCTTTACCCACTGAGACTGTTAACTGTCTGTCTTTCAGAAAACTATTTTCTCCTTTTTCTTAGAAACAGAACTCCTTTGAGTATCAGCTGTTTCCTGGCTGATCAACTAAAAATTGCATCCCCAAAACTCTTCCGAGCTAGGTTAGGTGACATGACTAAGATCTGCCCAATAAGTTGTGAGAAGATGCATATACTCAAGGTCCCTTCTGAAAGAGGGAAATTCTGTTCATCACGTCCAACCACCACACTTTCTCCAAAGCTAGTCAAGGTAACAACAGAAGCCGCCATCTTGAATCCACAGAGGGAAGCCATTTTGAGAATGGCAGAGCTGGGGGCCGGGGAGTTAGCTCAGTGGTTCCAGCGCCTGTCTTGTAAGCGCAAGGGCCCGGGTTCGATTCCCCGGTAACCACATAACAATACTGGGTGTGGAAACTCACCCCAGCGGCAACCAGTACCACATACCACAGTGCCGGGCGTGGTGGCTCACGCCTGTAATCCCAGCACTCAGGAAGCAGAGGCAGGAGGATTGCTGTGATGGGATTTTGAGGCTGAGCTCAGGGCTAGCCTGAACCACAAAGCGAGACCTTGTCTCAAAAAACCTAAAAAAAAAGAGAATGGCAGAGCCTGGGAAGAACATGAAAAGAGGGCTGTTACAGAAAAAAAAAAAAAAAAAAGAAATAAAACTTCTCTCATTTGATGTACTGTATTTGGGGCCTTTTTATTATATTATCTAACCTTAAATAATCACCAGCCTTCAAGAACTTCCCAGATCTTATTAAGGTTAATTACCCATCCTACATTCAAGTAGCATTCTTTATTATTATTATTTTTTTAACATCCTCTTTACATTTCATTGGCCAGAATTAGGTCACATGACCACCACCTTCAAGGGAAGCTGGGAAAGAGAACTTCATCCTCCTTCAGGATCCAACTGGGCTTTGTCAGTGATGATGGTGGGAAGAAACTACTTCCAAGAGCCTTTGCCCCTCCTTGCCCAGATGATCCCATTTGGTAAGTACCAGGAGTGGTGAGGTTTATGATGTGGTCACAAACAAATGGTCCTGAGTTGTGCTTGATGTGTGCTGAGGAAGATTACTTCTGGTCTTTTGAAATTTCCTCCCCGTCTCTGCGCATAAGCTCCCCCATTTCAGCACAGTAATCGACATCTCTGTGGTCACAACAGCAGCCACTATTTGCTCAATGTCAGTTGTGTGGCTGTTGACTGGACAAGTTACACTACCTCGCTGAGCTTCCTTTTCCTTACCTGTAAAATGGAACCGCAGAGGATTGCTGTGAGAGTTAAGTCACTTAATACTGTAGAGTGCTTAGGGTAGTATGTGGCAAAGGGCTAATGACTTAGGTACTGTTGCTTCTTTATCATAGCTGCATTTCACAGATAGGAACGGAAGTGCAGAAAAGTTAAACACATTGTCCAAGGTCACGCAGTCAGGGGAACCAACAGCCAGAGCTTCGTCCGTGACTCGCTGCGCCTTTCTTCTCTTCCCACTGGCTTCTCTGTGACTCTTAGAAATGTAAAGTCGTCTAGACTCCGGAGCTGAGGAGGACGCCACGGCTAGAGAGCTTGGAATACTCGGAGACGACACTAGAGGGCGGCCTTACCGCTCACACAGTCAAGCCGCTTTGGGCTAAACGTGCGGCATCGCCAATCCCCGCATCCCGCCTTCTCCTCCAGTGCTAGAAACCTTGGCCCACACCCACCCGCTGCCAAGCCTGACGCCCGGGCATCGCCACCATCTTCTTCCGCCCTCACTGTCAGCACACCGCTCCCCCACTTGTGTCTCGTTCATCGCCTACACTGGGGATGGTGAACCTGTTAGAGACCAGGGCATAAACTACAACCCCAAATCACTTCCAGTATTTATACCAAAGTGTCCACACTGTGATGTCATTCGATGCTCTGCCGCGGGGCAGACGCTAGGGTGACTTGGCCCGCATGCCCACCGCGGCGCCCATGCTGTCGGTTCACCACCGCTGGTCCACATCTTAGTCCAGCGGCTTCTCCCTTCCCACCGCTTGTCCGGTGGCTGGACTCCCCACTCTGTTTCTGAACTGTGCAGGGCACAGGAATGACCTGGGGGCTTTGGCAGCCCCAGATGCCCACCCCACACTGCAGACTCACGACGTCTTGGGTCTGGGGTGGGAGTCGACATTGGGGCTTTTTGGTGCCCCGGGCAGCTCTGGCTTGCAGCTAAGTTTCAGCTGACCTGACCTGAGGCCCTCTCGGTGCTCTTCCTCTCCTTCATCTGGCCGGACTTTAATACCCTGTCAGTCCCTGACCCCACCGAGTCAGTGGCTGCTCCTTACCTACCTCGCTGCAGTGTTGAAGCTTTTTCGGCGTCTGCCTCCCTCCATCACTGTTTGTGGAAACAGGCACAGAGCAAGTCTGACAGCCCTGGAGGGAACTTGCCTTACACCTAACAATGTTGATATTTCCCCAGGGTTTTATTTGTGCGGTTCATCTGTTCACAGGTTTAATGCATAAAGATAGGCTTTCTCTCCCCAGATGGGTCTAGACAAAAGGCACCCGTTCTCAGTGCTCTAAAGCCCACTTCCTTTGGTTTTCTGCTTAAAATTCCCAGGGCAGGAAACTTGAGACTGTGGAAAATACCTTAACTGCTTAAGGTTTATGGACAAAACCAAAACCAAACAAAACGCATTTTCACCAGGAAGTGAGAGCCGCGAGAAGCCTGAGCTCATCTGCGAGGCAGTGGGGGCTGTGGGGACCGGGCCTGTGCGGGGCTGGGGCGCGGAGATGCCGCCGGTCTGTGTCAGGGCCCGGCCCGCGCTCCTGGTGGTGGTCAGGTCGGTTTACAAAGGGAAAAACCAGGCGTGGATCCCAAAGGGATCGCTGGAAATCCTAGTAGAGGAAAATGTAAACACACAGGCTTCTCGGACCATATTTTGGGCCCTTTATCAAGAGGACTTTAAGGTTTCATAGGTACATTCTCTTAAAAAAAAAAAAAAAATCAACTTTAGCTCGGCTCCGTGGCTCACAATTGTAATGCCAGTTACTCCGGAAGCTGACGTAGGACAGTCACAAGTTCAAGGCCACACAGTCTCAAAATTTAAAAAATACAAGAGATGCAGATGAAAACAACACTGAGATTTCATCTCACTCCACATAGAATGGCTGCCATTTCAGATTCAGCCAACGGCAAATGTTGGCGAGGCTGCGGAGAAGAAGGAACCCTTCTCCACTGTAGGTGGGACTGTAGACTCGTACAACCCCTGTGGAGATCAGTTTGGAGATTCCTCAAAAAGCTAGGATTGAAGGTCCCATTTGACCCGGCCATTGCCCTGCTAGGTATATACACACAAGAATTAAAAGACTCATATCACAGTGACATATGTGTACCCATGTTTATAGCAGGCCAATTTGTGATTGCTACATTTTGAAAACAACCCAAGTGTCCATCAGCTGGAGACTGGATAAAAAAGCTGTGGTTCTTCTACAGAATGAAGTATTGCTCTGCCATAAAAATGATAAGTTTGAATCATTTATACTTAAATGGACATACCTTGAGGATATCCTCATAAGTGAAATAAATAGGGCACAGATAGGTACATATCGCAGCTTTTCTCTGGTATGAGAAAATAAAGATGTAATGAGTCCTAGAATTGTATGTTATATATTGTGAAATAGAAAATGCTCAAAGTAAAATAGGGTGAAGGGGGAAAAATAATGAGATTATAACAAAAAAGTAAGGAAACAAATTTTATGTATATGGGGGGGCGGTAGGGTGGGTAGGGCTATGGGAAAAAAATGAGAACTAAGTTGTGTCTTATACTGGTACAAATGCCCATTATGGAGTGCAACCATGATACGTGTATGTAATATACCAATCAAGATAATAAAATTTTTTAAAAATAAAAAATAAATAAAAAACAGTGGGGTTGTAGCTCAGAGATGGAGTGTTCGCCTAGCATGTGCAAAACCCTGGATTCAATCCTCAGTACCCCAAAACAGCAACAAACAAAAAATAACAATATTATGTAGTTTGAGAAGTCAGATAAGACTACTAATGCTAAAAAGGGATTCCTCATAGTAGTTCCCTAATCTTAATTTCTGTCTCCCAGAGGCAACTGATTTCAATTCTTTTAGTCATTTTTTCAGAAATTATGTTCATGTGTCTAATAATACACTAGTGCGTCTTGATTTGTAAGTTTAAGTTGTTATCTTCTCACCTTTTTTGGATGAGGGATATATTTGATTGTTTTTTTAAATTAATTTCTACAATTGAATGAAATCATATAGTTTTGGCCTCCAGTTGTAAATAAAAAACTTAAGACCATTACATTTCCTTTGAGTATAGCCCATTTATTTTAACTGTTTTCTTTCCTTCATTCCTTTCTAGAAAAATTGTTACTTTGATACAGCTTTTTCACTGCTGTGGGAATTATTTCAAAAGAAAGTTTCATTATTTTCAGTTGAAGAAGTTCAGAGTCTAAATTCTCTTGTTGATCGCTAGTTTTATTAGCTTATGACCAGCTAATGGTGCTTGTGAGATCTCTACTTTTTAGAATTTATTAAAATTTTCACTATTGCCTAGTACATGATAATTTTGGCAATCTTTTCCTGTACACAGTAAAAGGAGGTATATATATATATATATATATATATATATATATATATATATATATTTGTAGTATTAAAAATTCTAAATATGTCTGCTTGGCAAATGCAAAGTCTTGAACTTGCTCCCTGGTACAAAACAGAAAAACAAACCCTAAATATATTTATTAGACAGCTTTATGCATATATCACTCAATCCTCTCTATATTACTTACTTTTCCAACAAGTTTTGAAACAAGAAATTAAAATGAATAACTATATCTTTTAGGGCTGGAGTTTTAGCTCAGTGGTTCTGGTGCCAGCCTGGCAAGTGCAAGGTCATTGGTTTGATCGCCGGTGCCAAAAACAAAAGATCCTCTATGTTTTAATTAACCTGTCAGTATGTCTTAGAAATTTTACTTTCCATATTTGTCTGCAATATTATCTGGTACACAAAGCTCTGAATTTCTATAGAATTTTAAGTAACATAATATATTTTGCCTTGTTTCATGCCTTGGGTCCTGTGTTACCTTACTATGTTTCCGACTTCTTTTTGTTTGCGTTTGCCTGGTGTTACTTGCGTCTTTATTTTCAACTTTTCTTTCTCATTTCATCTTTGGTACCTTTTACATTAAAAACACAACCTGGGCTTGGCCTGTCTCTTCCCATGTTTTATAGTATAATACAAATATTTTTGAAAGGAGGAAACTTGAGGGGGGAATGAGATAAAATCAAATTTACTTAAAAAATAAAACTTCATTTCAGAGAATATAAAAATTTTTAAAAAGGAAATTCTGTTACTTATATACATTCACTTTGTTTTACACTTTATGTGCAGCTCCATATGATTCTTCCCTTCCTTCTGTCTTCTTTTCTTCTTTATCAAATTCTGAAGTACTTGGTATAAGATTTCTTTTCTTTTCCTTTTTTTTGTTTTTGAGATAGGCTGGCCCTTAACTCACTGTGTCGCCTGTGCTAGCCTTGAACTTGTGGCAGTCTTCCTGCCTCAGCCTCCTGAGTGCTGGGATTATAGCCTGCCTAGTGCTTCACATGGGGTTTCTGACCATTTTAAACCTTTAGATTTCTATTAATACATTAAAATTAAAAACTACATCTCCTCCACTAAGAATTTTCACTTATCTTTCTCCATTTTCTTTTTTTTTTTCTTTTTTAGGTTTTTTTTGGAGACAGGGTCTCGCTTTGTGGTTCAGGCTGGCCCTCAGCTCAGCCTCCAACTCACATCACAATCCTCCTGCCTCTGCCTCCCGAGTGCTGGGATTACAGGCGTGAGCCACCACGCCCGGCACTGTGGTATGTGGTACTGGTTGCTGCTGGGTGTGGGGTCTCCACACCCAGTATTGTTATGTGGTTACCGG